>JAHUZM010000477.1:0-34248 GCA_019925275.1 Mytilus edulis
GTTTAGGACAAATATAATAGAGATCAAATGATAAAGAATAGAGTGAAATGGTAAAAACTAAAAGAAATAGAAATATAGAAACGATCTTTGATCTGAAACCCTCCCTACACACACACACCATAACCATTGCTGCCAATACTCGCATATATACATCTCTATACAAATATCTAAATTTGAACCCCCCCCCCCCCCCCCCCTTCCCCCTAAGACACCGAGGTTTTTTATCCGCCCCTGTTATGCGTGTCTTAATATTACATTTTGTACAAGTCTAGATAATAGCTTAACGTACAATCATGTAATTTGATGGATACCTATAATTATATTATATACTGTATCACAAAATAAATTTGTATACCCCTTCCTTTCCCAATACAGTATTGAAAAGTAGACTGATGTTAAATAAATGTTTAACGTATACACAAACACACATCGGCATCAGGTTCTAAGGATAACGGACGCGACTTTAGGTCTTCTTGGTATGTAGGCTTCAGAATCAGTAGTACGTCATCAAGGGTAACGGCACTGCTAACGGTTGAAATCCAACATGAAAAGTTGTACCAGGCATTCTCCACCAATGTTGATCTCACAGTGGCACATTTGACGTGTACCACCGGGTTCTATTACTGCACTCCAACGTTGTTGATAACGGTAACACAGACGTTGTGCCACCGGAGATGGATCGGGTCCATCTGTATGCAAGGGTCTCAAAATAAAGTTGGACGATGTCCATCTTTTGTACAAGGTTCTAAATAAAATGGACGATGCCCAAATGTAATAGCAAGGTTCTCAAAATAAAGTTTGGACGATGCCCAAATTTGGTGCAAGGTACTAAATAATGGATTAGATCCATCTGTATGAGCTAGAAGTGTTCCTAACTTCAAGCTTTATGTTCACTCAATTGGTTTCTGCCATGACAAAAAGTCAAGAAGTCGGTCTCCCATAAACTCCCTAAATAATAAATATTTAGCTAGAGATTACAATCCAGACAAACGAGCAACAACTCATAAAACAAGCCAATTCCAACTACAACTATCTAAAGGAGGGACGAAAGATACCAAAGGGACAGTCAAACTCATAAATCTAAAACAAACTGACAACGCCATGGCTAAAAATAAAAAAGACAAACAGAAAAACAATAGTACACACGACACAACATAGAAAACTAAAGAATAAACAACACGAACCCCACCAAAAACTAGGGGTGATCTCAGGTGCTCCAGAAGGGTAAGCAGATCCTGCTCCACATGTGGCACCCGTCGTGTTGCTTAAGTGATTACAAATCCGGTAAATAGTCTAATTCGGTAGGTCATATTCATGAAAGGGAAGGGGATTGTAGTTACGACGTAAGGAACATATCCGATATCATTTGTGAAACGGTTATTCCATAACGGTCAACCAACTCGTGATGGCGTCCGTAAAATTTACGAAGGGATGATTTCAACTTCACCATTTGGAACTCTTGGTTTAATAGATTCCTTGTGAGCAGCAAACCTCTATCAAGAAAATCATGATAGGAAATGCAAGCACGGGAATATCGTATCAATTGGGAGATATATACCCCGTATGCAGGTGCTGCTGGAATGTTGCTACTTAGAAATGGAAAGTTCACAATTGGAAAGCTGAAATCATCTCTTTTGTCGTAAAGTTTTGTTTTCAACCGACCCTCATTGTCAATTTCTAGATGTAAGTCAAGATATGAAGCCGACTTAACTGTATCTGTAGTATCCTTTATCTCTAGTTCCGTTATCTAACAGTCTACACTTCAAACTACACAGAAGATCAGCCATAATTCAAGCCAGTAATGAAAATGAAAAATAAAACCAGTTGGGATGTGCAACATCCCTCCCTTGGAAAAGGAAAAACCAAACAGCCACAATTGAGACCTCTTGAGTATATTGAAATGAATATAAAGTATCGTCCTGAATATGCATGAAATATTTGCCACTGGACGTTAAGCAACAAACAATTAATCAATCATCAATATAAAGTAAAACTATAAATATACAACACAATGTAAAAACAAACATTAAACAAAGGTAACACAATCTGAACTACAATGATCATTCCTCAACATCCCGCCTATTTCTGTGATCATTGCTTGACTATCTGCAGACCTTTCAACATGAACTTTGATAGACATATCTGGACACTTCGATCTGACATGACCTGACTTGTGACATTTAAAACATCTCTTAGGTTTACGTTTCCTTCGTGATCTCAATCGTTTCTTCAACATATCAATTAAAGTTTCAAAACTCTTCTGAACAGTATTACAACAAACTGAACTTTCTGACTCATCAGTAGTCTCAAGATTACCAGAAAAATGAACAGCTTCATATTCCAAAGCCAGTGATAAAGCCTCATCTAAACTACGAGGGTGCTTAAAAGTGACAAATTTAGCCATCTCAATATCCAAACATGATGTAAATAAGTCAGTAAAATACGAATCCAAATCGGAAAAATTATCAGGATAAGCCTTATGAGCTAGTATCTTAAAACGCTGACCAAATTCAGAAATTGTTTCATTTTCCTTCAAACTGTAAACTCGCAGTTGAAATTTAAAAAATGCCACCCTCTCCTTAGGATTGAACATCTGAATGAGAACATGTTTCAAGCAGTCATAATTATATAACTGTGGCCTCTTTAAGAACCGCAAAATAGTTTGAGCTTCACCTCTCAAATTCATTATTAACTGGCATGCCATCTCAAATTCATTCCAGTGATTCCAGAGGGAAACAGTCTCAAAATGAACAAAATAATCAGTAATATCAATGCTGATACCATCAAACAAACAAGGTTTTTCTTCAAACCTAATCATAACTGAATAAACATTTACAAAATAAACCAAACTATGAAAATAAAATACCCCAGGAACAACTATTTATAACTGCTCTGATTAGGACTGTCATATCCAGTGGCACCAAACATTGACTCAAATGTCTGCTCCATTTCTTATATATAATTTTGTTCAGTTACAAACCAGAAAAAAGTTGCTTTATAACTCCGCACCTCACCCGCACTACCAAATGTAGCAGGAACAATTCTGCCTAAGATTCGGGGATGCGGACCACAACTAATTCCAGTTTGTAAACTGATGTGTGCGGAAAACGACTGATGCCAAAAGTGATGCGCTATAATATATCTATAAGTAAATGAAAACCAAAAACTGAAAAACAATATATAATTTAATTAACGAAGTACAACTTTTATTATGTAAAGCCAAAAAGTGTACAATTGGAGCATTCAATATAATTTCAAATTACCATACTAAGGAGGCATGTAGCAGATGCATTAATCTATTGGATACATGGTTGGGAAACCTGGCTTTTCTTGGTTGGACTGAATGTCAGTCCGCACAAACTCATATTAGGAATCTAAAACTACTTATATAAAATATATAAATTTCTCACAGAAGGTAACCAAAGAATTTGCAAAGCTGCAAATATTAAACTTTACAATATAAATAAATATCTTTAACCAATGAATTAAAATAGCAAAAGCTATGTAATTTAACAAATATACCCTTAATAAGCTTCATGTAAATTAATTAACAATGAAATACATCAAATATGAAATTTAGAGTTTTTACCAAAGGGAGCTAAAAATTAACTAATAACTCTGTCTGCTACATTACCGATTCACATGTCATCTGCATAAAGCCTGCAATGACAATTGAGTTTTTTCCACAATATCATTTATGCATATAATATAAAAAAAAGCAAGGATCCGAGAACAGAACCTTTAAGAACCTCAGCTGAAACATTGCATAAGTTTTAAAGAAGACTGTTATGTAAACACTTTTTTTTCTATTATTCAGATATATCTAAAACTATGTCAAAATATCACTATTTATGCTATAAGCCTTCATTGTATGCCAAACTTTATGAAAGGGTTTTGGAAAATCGCTAGAAACAAAACAACTCATTTCCTTCTTTTCCAGGGAGTTATATATTTCTGATAGTTGATGAACAATTGAACATTTTAGTATAGTAATTAACAAAAGCACAAAAACTAACAAATCATTAATACATGTTATTCTACCAAAGACGGCTAACAGTTATTGAAAGCGAGGTAAACTTAAGGAGCATGCTGGTATGTAATTATGCCGTCTGACACCTTAATCGGTGGCTATACTTTACAGTAGAATTTATCATTGTTCATAAAGCTACGTCATAAATAGACTAGTGCGAATAGCCACGATGACCTTATATCAATACACGATGAAGAAACCTGACACGCTGTATATAATTCCAATGCAGAACAAATCGAATCATTTTGTTCTTTTTCTTTTTCAAGTATAGTTATTACATTCGCATTTTCCTTGGCTAAAAAACGTTTTGTCAAAATCAAAATATTTTTGCATCAGTAGTTAAACCAATGAGGATTTCTTTTTGTCGAGTATCAAGTATCGAGTAACAAAAAGTGAGTATCGAGCTATAAAAAGTGAGTATCGAGTTACAAAAAGCGAGTAGCGAGTAACAATCAAAGTACTGAAGTACTGAACATCAGAGGACCTCAAGTTGTGTTGAATTATTGATAAATGACAGGTGTTTATATTATACCTACCAGACAGATATGTTCACCATACAATATAGTACAAATATTAAATATAATATGCTATCATATCTGAGATACTGACTTGAACTAGGAAACTTAACTTTGTGAATTATCAATGATTACTTGGTCAAATGAGAACTGTTAGATTGGCATTATGACCATATAGTTGCACACATACAAAGATCGTTAGAGTATAACTTATAATAGAGAATCAACATAGCAAACAATTCTTCGAGTAGCTATATAGTCACTCACTGAACTATGAAAAAGAGGTTCAAGACAATCATATCAAAACAGATAAATTGTAATATTGTGGCTAATTAAAAAATAAAGTGGGGAAAAATATATTGTTTTGGCGAAAGAGGTGGCGAAAAAAATAATTGACCCAGGGGAAACTTTGGGGCTAAAGATACCAGATGAACAGCAAACTCATAAATGGAAAATAAACTTACAATTCCATGACTAAAACTGAAAAAGACATGCATACAAATAAAAGTACACTAGAAACAACATAGAAAACTAAAGACTGAGCAACACGAACCCCACCAAAACAGGTGATCTCAGGTGCTCCGGATGGTAAGCAGATCCTGCTCTACAAATGGCATTAATTAACAATGTTTGTACATGTAGTATCCAGGTCTTTTTTCTGAAACATTTAGCTTTTGGATCAATTGCTAATTGTAACATAAATTAGATTTTTTCCTTTGATGTTTTTATGAAATAATTTGCTTAAAAAGTGTAGTGAGGCAAAACCATGGTATATTATATGCAAATTAATGTTGTACCATACTTTGCTAATTAAATATGCAACTCAACTAGAATTCAAAGGGAAAAGGCGGAGCTTCAGCCATGGTATAACATATTCATGTTCATGTTATTCCATGGCTGAAGCTCCACCTTTTTTTTTTAAATGTATCCGCCTCTTAAATATTTAGGAAACTGTTAAACGTACTAAAAGGTCAAGATCTTCATTTGTTTTCATTTCATAACAAAAAGCAATAAATTATGTGTACCCAAATATTAAGAAACCTTTTTCAAACTATATAGAATTGTTACGAATTCCCCTAATTTTGGAAACAATTACTAAATGTTTCTTCTTTAAGTTGTGAAAAAATGAAATGTGAAACTATCATTTCCTTTGCGAAGATCCGATTAAATTTCGATTTTAAAAAGGGGGTACCTATAGAAAAAGGAATAAATATCGGCTACAAATATCTGTGAAAAAACATAGATTTTTTTGCGATCAATTAGGGGAACGTACACCCTCTACGCTCCCTGGATCCGCTACTGTTTGAGTACAGTGTTTTATCATTAAAATTGTGTTTTAATAATTCTTATATGATTGGCATATCTATAAATACTTGAATTAGATTGGTCAATTAGAATTTTTCTCTAAGTTTACACTTCGATAAACCATGTTCCCGAAACTACTTTTGTAATCTATTCATGCGCGATACACAAGCTTGCAGTGATCCCAGGATTTTCAGCAATTTGAGATTTAAAAACAATTGCATAACAGTTGTGACTATTCTAGTGCATATATAACCAAAAAAAAAAAGAAGAAATACATTTAATTCACTAAGCTTCGAAAATGTATAAAAATAAAATTTAATAAAATTCCGCGAAATTTCATGAAGGATTTGGCGAATTTACGTCATGGCAACACACGACGTCATACGAATAGAAATTTTCAAGGGAAAGATTATTTCGTTACGTGTACGCTTCAAATTCAAATAACATTTAAGTAAAATGAAGTTTTTGAGGTAGGTGCTATTTTATTTAAGATTCCGTTGTATTTATCTGACATTTATGGTTTTTAGAAAGTCAAGATGGCGGCGTACTTCTTAGTTACGACTTGCCATTGTGCTTTTGATGGTAATATATATAGTAGCCATCATAAATGAAAATGTTTAATAAATATCACAAATGTTTGGCTGAAGAATTATAAGGATTAAACACATTTTTTCTAGAGGTTATTGATGTGTAAACCGGGGCTCTTACTCACAAACTCAACATAAAAGTCCTTCGGACTTTTATTCAGTTTGTGAGTTAATCGCCCCGGTTTACACATCAATAACCTCTAGAAAAAATGTGTTTAATCCTATAATAAATAATCTAATAATCGGATTAATAAAATAACGGAAGAAAGCAGTTTGAACGAAAACTAGAAATGTATAAATATGCATTTTTCAATGAGATGAAAATTCTGTAAAATATGATAAATTTGTATGATACTTGAAAACAAAAAACAAAACAATTCTTACCGTCATTAGAATAATTATTTAATCCTTGTCCGACGCTGGAATCCGATATTTTTGTTTACCTCAGTCTGATGACATTATGAAGTTACTTGCGCAAACAACCATACACTGGGCGCAAAACTAAATAAAAATCGGGAAAATCTGACATTTTCTTTCCATTTTGCAAATTCAGGGGTTCTATTACATGAAATACACAGAATATCATACACGAGGCGCAAAAGTGACTTGCGCGAGCTTCCATTTCATTGGATAAAACTGTAACGTGATCAATTTCCAATATTAGTTGAAGGTCTTGAAGCTGTCAATCATTTTATTTATATTACAAATTTTATATACCATGTGTCTTACTCATTAACATATTTAAACAAACTCATCCTTCGGATTCGTTTGTTTAAATATGTTAACTCGTAATAACCATGGTATATATAGTACTTAAATGGATGTTAACACAGCAAGATTACTATCCCTTATTCTAGATTTTTGTTGCAGTCAACACAAACTCTTTAAATGTTCATAAATAGCTTCACTGAGTTACGTGCATTTGTATCTTGGTTTTATTGTAACACAGTCAATCATTTATCCATCATATTTTTTTTTTTAAATTAGCAGCTATACATGTACATTGTAGGTTCTGTTTTCTAATTAGGTCTTTCCACCTTTCCGTGGAAAGACCTATTGATTTTGTTCTGTTTTTTTTAATTTTTTTTCTTCCGCCTAATTTTTTTTCTTGCGTAATTTTGTTGTTTCAAAAGATGTCGCTTAGATATTTGGAATATGATATCGTATAGTTTATACGCTTTAAAACTGACAACCGCGCAGTAAGAGTTATCTCCCCAAACACTGTTTTTCTTGTGGCCACTACTCCTTCGCAACCGCAAAAGATTACGACAAATTTATTTTACCAAATTGCTCGTTATATCTTCAGATTCGAGTTTAGTTTTAACCGAAGCTATCCTGATACTCCATATGAGAGTTATTCCCCCTTATGTATTTGATATAAGTGATTTGCATTTCTAACTGGTAAACCATAAGTGATAGAGACCTAGGGTCTTTTAATTTGAGATCCTTGGTCCAAAAAAATGAAAATTAGGTCAAGGGTCAAGGTCATATTCTAAATTTTTTAATTTGGCTTATTTTTACTTATTTTCAAAACCTTATAACATATCTACATCTTATTTTCACTAAATTGTTAGTTGCGACATGCCGTTACTTATAAATTTTGGTTGAAAGGGTGCGCTAACAATAAATAGGAGTTTTTGCCCATCTTATATTTAGAATTATGCGTAAAGTCATATAACTCATTAACCATACATAATAAAGACCTAGGGTCTTTTGATTTGAGATACTTGGTTTATGACCTTGAAATTGAGGTCAAGGTCATAGGTAATTTGCACGTTCTAGATTTTGACCTTTGCTTTAAATTCATATTTATATATTATAAAGCCATAGGAACTGACATTTTAGATTGATTTTTAATATTTTGATAATAAAATAGATCTTCACTTGTGGAAAGACCTTCAATTGTTCTTTGAACAATTGGTTTTTAATTATTAAATGGTTCATTGTAAATATTACAATGAATTATATGTAGATAGCCATTTGCTAATGATGGCATTTTTGTTAATTGAATATCACAACATTTGGATAGTTTTTCAACTGTTAGGTTTTTTTTACTTTGTTCTGGATTTAATACTTTGGATACCACTGGTTTAGAAATGTTTAGCAATGAGAACATTTTGCACTATACATATAGAACACAAATACCATATGAATGTGTCGGTCCTTTGTAAGAAACCTGTAAAACAGGCCTTGTAATTTTTTGGTGTATATCTTGATTTCCCGATTGTACATTGATGTGGCCATTAGTTTTCTTGTATATATTGTTTAACATTTGACATTTCATGGCTATTTCTAACTGATTTATGTATAGTTATTTTCTGATTGTAAAAATGTTGTATGGTTATAAGCTTTATTTCTTTTTCATCATTTTGTCTAGAGCTGGTGTCTGATTTATACTAATCATACCTCCCTTTTCTTTTTTTATGAATAATGACAACAGTTTGGTTTTAATTTTCATTTATGTATGTACATGTAACAATATAAAACAGTATATACATGATATATACATGTATAATCTCATTCCATCATTAATATTGGTCATTGTCGGTATATATTTATCTTTAAGTTTAACAATGTACTGTGAAAGAGCTATCTTCTAACAGATACTTAGTATATAATGGTTATTGTGAAACCACTGATTCAAAGGACAATTTTCACTTATTGCCCAAAATAGCCTAAACTATAAAACTCCAAAAAGTTCTCAATTTGGTTCGTAATTTGGGTCTATTTCAAAAGTCTTAACACTCAACATGCTCAATAAATCAGTTCTTTTTATAAAAGTACATTTTATGTTCCAAAGTCAAAATGTGATGATTTTGGGCAATTTTCAGACCTGAAAGCTTTAAGCCTTTAGGAATAAAGATTTGGCCGCTACCTACATGCACCATCCAAAATGTTTTGTAACCAAAAGAATCCAAATCTGATATATATAATTCATCAATATAAAAACTTTTTAGATCTTAGATGGCAGCCAAGTTTAATTATGCCAAAAACAATTAAAGTTTTACCATAGTTATCTGTGGTATAATTTTCACAATTATTCAATGGTTTTGTTGTGTCTGATTTTCGAATAGAAAAATAAAGAACGATGCCGCCTAATTTTTTCAAGTAACATATGAACAACAGAGTCAGTGTGGGGCCACTAAGCTAAACTGCCCGCTTTGCACCAGCCAATATAAATGAATGCCTAGGGTGGGAATCGAACCCACATACACCAACTCTGTTGTCCCTATATTTTTTTTAAAAATAAACAAAAAATTGTCAAGAACAAATTTAAACTTATAGCGCTCATAGGTTTGTCTCAATAAAGATTTGCATAGTTTGCTCATGCAGTATCCCAATATTGCTCTCAATAGTATAAATAGGCTCATGTGTGCTCAAATAACCATTTAGATTAGTCTCAATATTGATATATATCTAACTCAATTGAGTAGATCTAGCTCAAATTTTACTCAACATATAACTGATCATATTTGCTCAATTTAAGATCTCATGGGTGCTCATAGATAAAGTTAACTGATTGTATTTCTCATAGATATAACTAATCATATTTGCTCAATTCAAGTTCTCATATGCACATATGCATATATGTGTGAACAAATGTCTAATATAAGTTACTAAAATTTGACATGGATATGGTTACACATTTAAATTAAATAATGTTGTAGAGAATGATAAGCACAAGTATGTCATCAAATTATCATATAATTTTGGCGATACATGTCATGTATGGTCAAAATAATACAATACTACAAGCTAAGGAAGACTTAAAAAACAGGACAGTTAATCTATATTTATATCTCCAAAACTGTAAGGTTTCTCCCAATATATCTATAGTAATTCAGTAAATGTGATTAACCCAAATTCTGACATTTCAGTGTAAAGTAAGACTCTTGATTTTACGAGCAAGAGTCTTTATACACTCAAAAAGAGTCCAACTCTATAGGAAGAAGAAAAAGTCTTCTCTGAATATTATATAAACAATAAATTCAACCAATAATTATATATTAGAATTACTTACATAGACATAGTCAAAGTCATTACAAATTCCGCGTATTTTCCAGTCAAGGGGACATATTCACATATACTAATGCAACAAACTAAGTCGGAGAAGGAGCGAAAATCCGAAACAGTATCTTAAAAACAGAAAATAGTTCCGTGTGTGTGTCCAAGTGATCAATCTACTTGTTATTTACGAAGAAAAGAAATTTAACTCAAAAAATTGTTGAGATCTTTATAAAAACAAATTGTTGTTATAAAAAATACACAAATAGTAACCTTATCTTTAAAGGCCTTGCAGGTTCTTGTTACTCCTACCCAATCTGCTGGTATTTTCAAAATGGCTGCGGGGGACGTGACCTGATAATTTATTTTAATATTATGACAGATTAAATTTTCCTGGTTTTGCTACGTTAATATTATAGACAAATATATGCTACAAACGGTTTAAAAAGGTTACTCCAAATCAAATAATTGAAATATAATTACCTTTCTGTGTATAAATGTGTGAATGATTTCCTCTCGATTTTCTACACGCTCGCTCTTGCCCTCTTGCGCACTCGTGGTATTCATCCGCAACAACAATTTTTTGATATTGAAGATCGTTTGATTAAAATACAAATATTTCTAACGACAAAACATTTTCATATTATAAATTTTGCATTAAGAAAAATTAAAAAAACTGAGTATCCATTGAAAACATGAATTTAAAAGAAGTGATACGGAATTTTATTCTGCACTATATAGGTCCGCGGGTCTATAATGTCGGTTATTATTCCAAAACTAATTATATATGCATCTCTTTGATCTTTGCGCGAATTGAAAAGTAGGCGATGGCAATACACCCGAGGCCCCTCAGGGCCTCTGATGTAAAAAGTGAGTAGCGAGTTATAAAAAGTGAGTATCGAGTTATAAAAAGTGAGTAGCGAGTAACAAAAAGTGAGTAGCGAGTTATAAAAAGTGAGTAGCGAGTTATAAACAGTGAGTAGCGAGTAACAAAAAGTGAGTAGCGAGTTATAAAAAGTGAGTAGCGAGTAACAAAAACCGAGTATCGAGTTATAAAAAGTGAGTAGCGAGTAACAAAAGGTACTTATCATTTTTATATCAGCGCATCATAGTTCATTGCAAAGGATATTCATTTTAATTCATTAATTTAAATTGATATATTTTGTTTGCCACTTTGAAAGAACTAATAACTGAGAGCAGAATAAAAAAGGAAAAAACCAATTTTCCTCTTTTTTCACTCTTAATTCTGACAAGTGCAATTAGAGGCCAAATTCGGACCAGAACGTAATAAATTTATTCTATAACCCATGTATTTGAGAAAAAATCATGAAAAACAAAGACAATTCTGTTATATTAGTATTTATTTGTTACATTTCAAAATAAATTTATATTGAATTCTACACTTAGCTGTCCATTTTTAGTCAACTCTCTGTAAAGGATGCAACATAGAATAAATTTATTCTAAATGCATGGTACTTACTGTATATGATCATGTATAAAATAAATTTATTATATAGAGCCATAATATCTATTATTAGTTCGAGAAAATCATAAAATATATTTATTCTTCATTCAATGTCATTTATGATTATGATAATATTTATCTGTATGGTGAGGCTGAAACACAGAATAAATTTATTCTACATTCAATGCGATTTCGGATTATAATAATATATAAAATAAATTTATTTTGAAGTAAAGTTATCTGTATGGTGAGGCTGTGACACAGAATAAATTTATTCTAGTTTCAATGCGATTTCGGATTATAATAAAATATAAAATAAATTTATTTTGAAGTAAAGTTATCTGTATGGTGAAGCTGTGACACAGAATAAATTTATTCTAGTTTCAATGCGATTTCGGATTATGATAAAATATAAAATAAATTTATTTTGAAGTAAAGTTATCTGTATGGCTGAGACACAGAATTAATTTATTCTACATTCAATATGAATTTTGTTCTATATAAAAATAATCTTAAAAATATCTCATGATAAAAAATTAAAATAATTTAAAGAAAATTCCATCGGTCTTATTTATTACAGACAAACTGATACAATAAATTGCTTCGCCAAGCGCAGCTGGATACGACCGCAGAGGTCAAATCCTAAACATTTGGGACAAAAATGGACACAATGTTCGTGCATGATACAGGTCTGAATTTGGATTGTAATTAAATATTTGATGCAATATAGGTTTCTGACACAGAATAATGGTAGCCAAAAAACTTAGAATTGGTTATATCATTTGAATTTATATTTGATTTTTGGCTTTTGTGCAATACGCTATGCTGTTGCGAATTGTCCCCCCCCCCAAAAAAAAAAAAAAAATAAATTTACCTCTTTTTATGCTTTTGTTCAATACACTATGCTGTTGCTATTTGAACCCTCACCCCCAAAAAATATACCCTTGCCCCTCTTTTTTTTTTTGCAACATATTTGAAATTTTCTTTTTCAATTTCTGAAATCTGTAATGAGTGAAAATTATCCCCCCCCCCCCCCCCCCCCCCCCCCCGCCAACCAAATTTCTGTCAAGTTTATCTTATCACAAATATTCTATCGGAACAGTTCAGAATGCATGTAAAACAATAGAATTGCTATATGGCCAAAAATCAATTTCCTTATCGTTTCGATTTGTCATGTGATGGCATACAAACAGTTCAAAAATACATCTAAGTCTTTTTTGTTTGCTTATATAATCCTGAAGATTTTGTTCAATATTTTGTCACTGGTCATCTGTTAGAATAATTTTGGGGGTTTTTTTCACACAAGAGACAAGCTTCGTTATAATGCAACTGTTACTAATCGTTAAGTAATCTGATCTTTTAGTGACATACAGATCTGTAGTTGGAATTATTCATCTTCAAACTCTTCTTAACTTTTCGAACAATTATCTTTGTAAATGTCAACATTTTATCTTCTAATATTCCCAAATACATGTTTCCATTATTCCGTTCAACCAAAGCTATCTGAAAGATCAAATAAAAAATAAAAAAAAATAGAAAATGTGTCTATGGGCTACAAATGCCCCCGCTCGTAAATATACACGTGTCAACTTCCACATTCAGATACATGTACAGGATTAAAGTAGTTAAGACTGATTTGTGATTTTAACATTCGGTTGAGACAAACTAAAGTTAGTGAACGGAAACGAAAAATTCAGCATTTTTTATGTTTATAAATGGCCTTAACTCAAGAACGGTAGAATTGATGCCACTCAATTTAAACCTTGATCTGTGTTTTATGGTTATATGCATTGTGTATACGATTTATTACATTTGCTTGAGGCAAACTAAAGTTAGAGAACAGAAGCGAAAAATCCAGCAATTTTTTTGTTTATAAATGGGCATAACTCAAGATGGTAAAAGTTGTGCCACCCATGCAACATCTTACACTAACCTTGTCAAAAACGAACTGTAACTTGTAAAGTAAGCAAATGTTTCAGAGAGATGTACAAGGACTAAAGGAGCAGCCGGATCTGATCGCCGTATAAATAAGATATGCAAATGATTGTACAACTGCACATCACATATCAGGCCCTCGCTCTAAAATTAATAATATATTCCTTTTCATAGAGTAACCGATACATTGCACGCATTTCTTAAAATAATGACTTTTAATTCACTAATAACAATTCCGGCCGAACTACAATTGTCAAAATATGAATTATATTAGCACTTTCAAAATCTTTTGCGATGAGATAATAAAGAACACTTTTTATAAAACAACAATTGTGATTCTTAATTTCAGCATTCTAAGATATTTCTTGCAAGCCAGTTAAAAGTTTAATCTTTTAAATTACCTCTGTAGATTTTTCTCAAAATGTATCCTTCACTAATGTTCTCTGTGGTTGTAGTAACTTCTGTCATTTTGTCTGCCTTCTAAACTTTTGTGTTTCTTTATAAATTCCTTTTGATAGAAGTGTCTGGTGACCTATAAAGAACAGCGTATTATATTTTGACTGAAATGGTCATATTATCCATGAAGATGCAGACTTTTTGTCAATTATTCTGTGTGCCAAACAGATTGCATAAGAGTGTGAGTACAGTTCTTTAGGTACTTATGAAAATGTTCAAAACTAGTTTTTTACATAAAATAGTCTATTGGTCGTTTATTTGTTTTTCGCAATGGTGTTTTATTGTTTCATAGACTTTAAATATACTTTGGATTCAGTGGCGGAGCCAGTTAGAGTTCCTTGCTTTGAACGCCCGTGTTTTGACGATCAATGGTTTTAAATTGGAACAAATGTTTAGAACCCTCTTTTAAAAATGGCTGGTCCCGCCCCTGGGTATCTTTCACTTTTTGCTCAAATAATAGGTACATGTTCCATCTTTCTATGCAACAATTTCATAGCTAGTGTGTCCTAACAGCTGTTCTAAGACTAAGCGTAAAGAAAGTGAACATTTAATTTTTTAAATGTTTAAAGATTACTTCAACTTTCACCAGTAGTAAATAATAATGAGATTACCAATTAGAAACATTATTAATAGTCTTCAGAGTCGGATCCAGGGATGTTTAAAAAAAGGGGGGGGGGGGGTAATTAACAATAAAACTAAATAAGCCCCAAGCATCATGTCAGGCATTGTCATTACTAATGTCTTCTAATCTGAGTAAATTAATTACTAAAAACTATTAAATGTCTTCTTATCTGAAAAACAATTTCGACATTTAAACGAAATCTTTTACTTATGATAATGTTGATTCTCCACAAAGTAATATAAATAGAACCATACAAATAGTGAGCAGATACATGTTTTCAGATACCATCTTCAATATAAAAAAAAATCACACCATGAAAAAATTAACTTGTTATGTGTTCCTCTTCTACTAGCTTCAAAATATATCCAAAATCAAGAATTTGGAACATACTCTATCTGACATAATCATTTGGTAATTGATGCAATTAGTGTCTCGAGCTCTTGTTTGCCCGTCTTGAACATAAAAAACTAAATATAAAATATACAACTCTCCTAATGCCCAGGTTGGTTGTCATATTATGCAACATAGTTAATAATATAGAACCCTATGGGAAAAACATAGAACTTCTTTTGTCTTACAAAACACTGTCAAACATCCAAACATACTATCCACACTGATCTGTGTCCACACTTGTAGTATATAAATTTATCTTAGTGATATAACAAATTGTCAGAGTAGTATAGTCAAATTTAGTTATAGAATGAACATTTAATTTAATTTGCTTCATGATATAGGTACATTGTAACAATGTACCAAATACAATTACATGGGCGCAGCCATTTTATGAAGGGAACATGACATAGAGATAAAAATAGATGGCTCTCTGTGATTGGTTGTAATATCTTTTATATATTTTTCTTCTGGAAAGCATTATGAATGAAGTTTCATGCAAGCACAAAATTGTCCTTAAATGTATAGTATGAAGGGCCGGAAATATTTTTTTTATGTTGCTCAAAATTAGGGAAATTTTTCTGCGAATCGTCAGGTATCGTGAAAAACCCCAAAATTCACCAAGAAAAGCCATGGGACCATATATATTTGAGTGCGGTAAAATCGCAAATAGATATCGAGCTTCAATTAGACAACAGCAGTTTTTCCATAATTAGTTTATTAAAAGCGCCTTTCAAGGAGATAATTGCTAAAAAAAGCATTGCCGGCAATGGGGCCACCATTTAGTACTTTATATCCTATACCTCTTTCCTTAATGATATGATTATCGTTATCATAGGCAGTTGTGGCGTTCCATAAATGTTGTATTCCAAATTGTTCTTGTTTATTATGGAATGATCGATATTCTGATGTATATTAACCAACGTTTTTTTCAACTGATCGGGCGGAGCTTATATGTTTTAATTCGCATACGGACAGTCTATTTGAAGATGTGTGTGATAAGGATGATTGTCGTTATAATTATTATTGAATTCTAATCACTAATCAGTGTCACCAAACGCATATACAAAAGAACTGAGTGTATGATATGAGACGAATAACTGGACACTTCATTGACGATCTTATCCCAAAACTCCTGTTTATAGATGGACTGGTCTTAAATAAGCGAACTTCTTAAACTCCGCCCAGTCAAGTGAAATAAATCTAGTAATAGTAATATCGTAGAAAAATATGCAAATTGGTATTCGCAGATGCAGATCGATCGAAGATTTGAAAAGGGGCATACGCAGAGACTTGTAAAACGTCTAGTATGCATTGAGCATATATGTCGGGGATCTATGAGGGGATCCCAGTATCCTTGACCCCACCCATAATCCCACCTCTAGTATACTGAGCAAAACTAACCTCCAATTTCTTGAACTGTGATGAATGTTTCATAAACGAAACTGGAAAACTATCCCGTCTATGTTCAACTTGTCTTCCCTCCTTTTAATTTCCACTTGTCTGTCATCTTCATTGCACGTACATAGAGAGAAATACCAAGTGATCATATCATACAAAATTACAGATCAGTGTCCTACGTCTTGTCATTAATTATCTTGTGTTTCCATTTGAAGTCTTCTCGGCATGTGGTAACACTAGGGGCCTACAATCAACGTACGCGTGCATTACATAAAATGATAAGGCTGTTAAGCCGCGTTTGTTATAATTAGCAATAATTATTTTAACAACTTCAGATAGATATGCGGCACTTGTTTGCTAACATGAATTAAACAAATCGAAGATTGTAAATTATTTGAATCTGTGTCATTTCATAGAGGTTATTAATGTGTGGTCATTTTATATCATTCTAATAAAAAAATTAGTTAATCAAAAATGGACAACTATCATGGATGGTCCATCGATTTTGTATTCTTTTAATTTTTAAAACATTTTTTCTATTCTTTATAATTTTGCTCATTATTCTCTATTTGATCATCCTTTTATTTTCTATTCTTTATATTTTTTTGTATATGCTATATTTTTTGTCCTTTATTCTGCGTTTCCCAGTCCCGTGATTCGATATTCTATCAACTCCAACAAGACCCTCAAGTATTATTACCGATAAATAGGCGTTTGAGAATGTGTACCATTTTGTCTTATCCTTTCTTTTATTTGTTTTTAAAGATTTATAAAAAGCTTACCGCACTTCATCCCGGTCTACCCTTATTACAGGTATTCCCCATGGTATGTATTGTTTTAAAATAGCTTCTCGTTCCGTGCATGCATGCATGAACTATTTGACACTGCACGTTAAGCAACCAACAATCTATCAATCAATCGATTTTATAGAAAAGATGTATCATATCTTACATCAAAACAATGTATAAACACCACCCGTTCATCTTTTTCTACAAAATGATAAATGTGCAGATCACACTGCTGACATTATTAGACCACATATATGACATTCGTCTATACCTGAGGCTGTGGATGGGGGTTTACAGAATAGAGAATAATGAACAAAAAAATAGAAAGAATAGTAAGAGAAAAATGGTTGAAATTTGACCCCATCCTAACCCTCGTACTTGTGAGAACGTATATATAGGTTAAGGCCTTGCCCTCCATGTATTCAAAGTAAAGCATTATTTTGATTATGAAACATTGTGATTAGAAACGGTTGCTTTTTTCCAATCGATCTTCAAACCCTATGCCTGGAGTCTGGGTGCTAAAACCGAAATATCGATTTATTAGTGTTCAACGTAACTTTCAGCACAATATTGTTCATTTCGTGGTTATCAAACTGTAATGGTGGAGAAAGCCGGAATGCCAAGAGAGAATCTAAGATTTTTGTCGTGAAAACTGATAATTATATTCAATCAATATACTAAACCTCTAACGGGAAGAATTTCACGTGAGGCACCCGTCGTATTGGTCATGTTATTTCAAACTCGGTAATAATTCGGTGAGTCACATTCCTGAAAAGGGAACGGAATATACGACATAAAGAATCATTACTAAATAAATGATACTAAACCACTAACGGGAAGGATTGTGCCTGATATTCATATGATGAAGACATAATCTTTCAATCAGTTTAATTGAAGTCTGGAGCAGGCATGTCAGTTAACTGCTAGTAGTCTGTTGTTATTTATATATTATTGTCATTTTGTTTATTTTCTTTGTTTACATCTTCTGACATCAGACTCGGACTTCTGTTGAACTGAATTTTAATGTGCCTGTTGTTATGCGTTTACTTTTCTACATTGGCTAGAGATATAGGGGGGGGGGGGGGTTGAGATCCCATAAACATGTTTAACCCCGCCCCATTTTTGCGCCTGTCCCAAGTCAGGAGCCTCTGGCCTTTGCTAGTCTTGTATTATTTTTAATTTTAGTTTCTTGTGTACAAATTGGAGTTTAGTATGGCGTTCATTATCACTGAACTAGTATATATATTTGTTTGGGGGCCAGCTGAAGGACGCCTCCGGGTGCAGGAATTTCTCGTTGCATTGAAGACCTGTTGGTGACCTTCTGCTGTTGTTTGTGCTATGGTCGGGATGTTGTCTTTTTGACACATTCCCCATTTCCATTCTCAACTTTATTTTTTAAGATTGAATTTTGAACGCAACTGCCATGTGCGAGGTTTGAACCATCACAACCTCAGGCCCCTAAAAACGAAAAGATCAAGAAACTAAAAATCGCTTGCATGTGTTTTTAAGGTAACATTATATATAATTAATTATATATATATTGTTTCAACTTATAATCAAAAGTGCATTAATTGTAATAGAAATTTCAACAATTTAAAAATATTTGTAAAAGAACTTTAAGGCTAAAAAATATATAGGCGAAACAAAAATATGGATATGTTGTTTGGTATCCCATTCTCTTCAAAGCTAATGATAAATCTGTACATTGTACATGCTTCATATCCAGTGGCGGTAACTTGACTAATATACCTCGATTTTTAGTGAGTCGAAGCAGGAAACGACATTAGTGTGGACAAAGAAACTACGGGGGGGGGGGGGGGGGGGCTTGATTAATTCTACAACGAAACCCTCGACTAAATGAGCTTTCATCGTTTTCAGATAAAAAAAAGTTTAAGGAGACGATTTTTAAGTTTGCTGAACGTGTTGTGGCTAAAATTACGTGCATATTCAGGACTTGAACAAAATAACAATAAATCCAGAAGATAGGTTCGTAATGAAATCTCTTCATTGACTTTTTCTTGTGTAAAAAGCTTTCTTGAAATCCCCGCGGGTTTAATCAGCTTTGAAGTAAGTGCTTCGTTCTTTCATAGTTTATATATTTTTTTAGTTAATTCGCCATTAATTATTTTAAAATTTACATATGAAACAATAGCCCGGATAAATCATTCCAGAACCATGATAGTGCTTGTATTTTATAACAGGATAACGAAATTAGAGAATTATATATATTTAGATTGATAACCATGATGGAGCAAAGTTTTCACCACTTTTTTATGTCCCTTTTTACCATAAGATACTCCGGTCATTATTTATATATATAATATATATCGATAATAACGATGTCTGATGTCCAGTGGTAGCTTTTACATACATAAACCCAGAATGACAACATGCTTTATGTTATTTACACGTTTTGTACTAGACAAACTGCGTCAGATTTTTTGACGCGTTTTTTCAGAAGATACAAATAACTTTGTAAGAAGACATGCCACTCTGCCAAGACACATTATTCTAACTTAAATCGTACATAAGTCTTCAAATGCTGTCATTACATATAAACGAATGTTTTCTTAACCTTCATAATTTGTTTGGTAGGAGCAATGTAACATATAATATCATGGAAAAGCCATTCTTTTTTTACGGAAAGCAGGAACAATAAGCTAATATAAAAAAGAAGATGTGGTATGATTGCCAATGAGACAATTATCCACAAAAGACCAAAATGACACAGACATCAACAACTATAGGTCACCGTACGGCCTTCAACAATGAACAAAGCCCACACCGCACAGTCAGCTATAATAGGCCCCGATAAGACAATGTAAAACAATTCAAACGAGAAAAGAAACAAATATGATACACATAAACAAACGACAACCACTGAATTACAGGCTCCTGACTTGGGACAGGCACATAGTTTTTTACATAAATAATGTGGCGGGGATAAACATGTTTCTCTCACAAGCAAAAAAAACCTAACTGTAAGTCTACAGTGCAGTATTTCGGACGTCAACACAAAAAAACCAGCATGCAAATATATATATGGGGGATAAGTATACCATTATTTACACATCAGACTGTACTCATTATATTATAACTTTGGATACACCAAACTAGGTACTACATATCTGAGTAACAGGCAATATACGCCCTCAATTTTATAGAATTAATTCATAACTATTTGTATCATTTGTATTCATCTGTCAAATGTGTGTGTTCTACAAGGATCAGCAATCCTTACCCTTTCATTTGATATCTATATAACTTACAAAAAATTATTCTGCATATAATAAAGTTTGATTTAAATACGTAAGAACTACTTAATTTGTTTTAAATACGTACTTCTTTCCTTTTTGAACGTGCCCAAAATGGTGGTGTAACATCTTACGAAGTCTATTCAAATTGTTTTTGCAAACTATTTTGCTCTGGCTGTTGCTAGTGGTCGTATTACATTTGCAGTGTGGTGAGATCCTTTTTGTTGCATGTTGAAGGTTTAATGTGACTTTGAGCAATTAAAGCTCGTTCCTTTGCTTATTTTGTGTATGTGTTTTATGATGTGCTTATATTCATTTTGTGTCACGGATCGATACCCAATATTCTTTTGTTTTTCTATGGAATAAATGTTCCTATACAAAAAAAAAATATTGGTATATTCAAAACTTCGATTTTTTTAATAACGTAAATGATTTTTAATTTTAAGAACTAAACGAAAAAGATAATTGTAATATAAAATCTTCCGATTCTTTCTTCGAACACGATTTGTTATCATATGCTAATTACCCATATCATACTTTAATGACCACATACTGTGGCCATCGTGATCAATAAACCTAATAAATTATAAACATCCGAATGTAAAATTTCGCACGATAGATAATGACAAACAAACGACGGAAATTACATAATAAATTCACAGCGTGTGCATTTGACTCTGTCTTAATATATTTGTCAGTACATAGATAACCCGAATAATCCAGTATTTATATTACGATCACTTCGATCACTCCATGAACCATTTCCTCGAGAAAAGTAGTGGATAGGGGGCGCTGAATTATTCGAGTTAGTACATGGAGGAAAGGCCGTCTGTTTCAAATGTTATTCAAAGATTAGGAGCGACGATTCAATGTCCGTTTGTGTATTGTATTTGTCGTGGTTGAAACGGCACCAGGAACATATCAGGATAGACAACAGAAGTCTGTAAGTATCTATTTTATGTATTTATATATTAACATAGATATTATAAGCCTTTCATGCCTTCTGTTGACAAATTTTCATAACTATGCACTGTTTTAGTCTTCAACTTTGTATTTATTTGGCTTTTTAACTATTTTGATCTGAGCGTCACTGATGAGTCTTATGTAGACGAAACGCGCGTCTGGCGTATACAATTATAATCCTGGTACTTTTGATAACTATTTACACCACTGGGTGGATGCCACTGCTGGTGGACGTTTCGTCCCCGAGGGTATCACCAGCCCAGTAGTCAGCACTTCGGTGTTGACATGAATATCAATTATATGGTCATTTTTATAAATTTTCTGTTTACAAAACTTTGAATTTTTCGAAAAACTAAGGATTTTCTTACCCCAGGAGTAGATTACCTTAGCCATATTTGGCACAACTTTTAGGAATTTTTTATCCTCAATGCTCTTCAACTTTGTATTTATTTGGCTTTTTAACTATTTTGATCTGAGCGTCACTGATGAGTCTTATGTAGACGAAACGCGCGTCTGGCGTATACAATTATAATCCTGGTACTTTTGATAACTATTAGTAGACCACAGATGTCCTTTTCGAACTAAAAGAACCTGAAAAAAAAAACACTTCAGTCGAATCTTTCTTCTCAAATGAATGCCCAAATGGTCATCGAATTAATACTTGTTATGGGCAGGCATTTTCGAATAACTTTAAAAAAAATGTATTAATTCTGACTGCAAGGAATTTTAAATGGTAAATAATATACATTGTATCTCGAGGGAAATGTACACACTTTAACAACAGTAAATTTTTCCTAAAATATTATATAAAATAGTAAAAGTGTAGCATATATATCATGTGTATTAACGATTAAACTCTGGAAGAAATATAGTCCAGCATGAATACAAATTAAAGGGTCCTTTCAGGAAAAAAAAAATTCTCAGAAAGGTATCTCTTTCTGCAGAGGTTTATATGAAACGTTAATGTCTGTTGTGCAGTGATTTGTTTTTTTTTTCGCCTGTATGCGAGACACGGCATGGTAGGTATTGCAACCAAGCAACGGCGGCGACGATGGTGTACACTATTTGTTTGAAGCATTATATTTTATAAGTTAGACAATCTAAATGTTTCATACCTTATGTTACGAAATTTCCGTCTGTCATATGTCATTGTCCCGGAAACCTCATTTTTTATGGTTCAGTAACTGCTTGATACATTTTGTTTTGTTAAATGAAAAACTCACTTTTTATGAGTAATATGATAACTTTGTTTGGTATATGGGTTCCAAGCAACATTTACATGTTCTTCAGCTAGGTACATGTAGGGTTAACCTGACCTCGACCTTATTCCATGGATCAGTTATCAAAAATAAAGTAACTTAAGCAAGACCGTATCTAGATACTATAACTAGTAAGTCATCTATATTTGGTGTATGGATTGTTGAAATGAATGTAAGGTGTACATATCCACCCGACAAGTTCCGTCTGACCTTGGCCTCAATGTCATGGTTCATTGGCCAATGTATAGTGTTTGTGGTTTGGTCAATTTCTCAGATACTTTAAGCAGTAGGACCACTATATAGGGTGTATCATGTATGGAATCATTGTCAGCTGGAAATGTCCGTCCGACGGTCTCAATTGACTTCGACTTCATTTTTATGGTTCATTGGACAATTTTTAGTTGTGTCATACATTGTAGCAAGTTGTGCATTGATAAAGTTAAGTATACCTGATAATTGTACTAAAGACTTTCAATATGATTTCAATGATAAGTAAGACAAAGGCGAGACATTTACACTCATATTTTGGTAATAAAATGTGTAAAGTGTTGACTAATAGTAAAGTACATGTACCTAAATTTCAATATATTTTTGTATCAGAGTGCTGAACGCGCATCTTTAACGTTTTGAGAGGAAAATGAATATTTTGTTGAAGGGAGAATGTGTTGGGTACATTACTCACATTTTTACCTGAGGAAGCTGCTGTTCCTTTTGGAACATGTCTTACTTGTTTTCTGGTATGTTAATTGGGATAGGTAAAAGTATTGTTAACACCAGTCCTGTGTTTTGTTTAAGACTTAATGAAACCTGATTTTAATTGTTATTTGTGTATTCAGTTCGCTGTCTCCTAGGCATGAACCACTCATCTGTTTTAAGACTCTGTGATTGATTGATTGATTGATCATGACTGGCTGAATGTCCAATGGCAAATATTACATGCATATTCAGGAAGTTGGGAATGATACATGCCAATCCTGATAAAAATAAAGAAATATGCCTGAAGAAAAATAACAACAGAGTAAGTGTTCCTGCATTTTAAACTTCAAATATTTCTTGTAGAGTGAGAAAACTGTTATGAAACACCAGCAAAAAAGACTAGATTGTTATTCAGTCCTGACTTATTCAGTGTCTCTGAATATGAAGATTAGGTATGTTATAATGAGGTTTTAATTTGATAGATTGTTGACTTTTAAATTGTAAAAGTTTAATTAGTTACTGTAAATTAATCCATTTATTGTATAAATTAAAATTCAATAATTACTGTTCAAGTGCATAGCATAGCCATCTTTATCTTGCTGTATCCAGAGGCAATATATATAAGATGTGGTATAGGTGCCAATGAGACAACTCTCCATCCAAATCACAATTTAAAAAAGTAAATCATTATAGGTCAAAGTACGGACTTCAACACAGAGGAAGACTAAAAATTATTATTAATTACAATAAAGAGAGTGAATAATATTGTATAAGCAAAATGGACATCATAAATAAGATTAAAAGAAAGACAGACAATTTCTTTATCAAAGATTATAAATTTTGGTATGGTTACTAAAAATATTTGAAACTGTTTTGAATTTGTCGTTATTTCTTTCAGACCAGGCCTATCCAGAAGCAAGAAGAAAGACAATGTTTAGCATGTGCATCTACAGAGAGAGACATGTTTAAAAAAAAACAGATATATTTTCAATTTAAGAAAAAAACTTTTACTATTTCTTATCTGTTTATTTTACATTTATATATTGATATTTTGTTTTTTTTAAATTGCTGCACAGTATTTCTATTCAGTCCCACATAACAAAATCAGCTGAAGATGTTTTCATATTTCAAGGAAGTGTCCTTTTGCATTGTTGATAGCAGATATATGCATTGTCTTAAGTTGGGTTTATAAACAGTCACATCGCAACTTCTAATAAAATACATGTTTATGAATCTTACATGTAAATAGACATGAAAGATAGAAAATTATATAGGAACACATTTTTTTCTGACCTAAATGTATTTTCAAGGTAAAATTATGTGAACATATCAAATATATTATCAAAAACACCGCTGGTTTAAAATAAAATTATTCTATGTAGCCTAAACAAATCATACAGATCAGTGTATTTTTTCCTAAACAAATTTTATATATTTTTATAACCAGAATAAAGTTATTCTTTGTCTCAACCTTAACATAATTACTGTACTATCAAAATAAATTTATTTTATATATCATAATACTTTTAATCCACATTGAATGTAGAATAAGTTTATTCTGTGTCTCCACCTTAATATATTAACTTTACTTTCAGAATAAATTTAATTTATATATTATTATACAAGACAAAAATCACATTGAACATAGAATAATTTTATTCTGTGTCTCAACCTCACCATACAGATTACTTTACTTTCAAAATAAATTTATTTTATATATTATTATAATCATAAATCACATTAAATGTAGAATAAATTTATTCTATGATTTTCTCGAACTAATAACAGATATTAAGGCTCTATATAATAAATTTATTTTATAAATCATCATATACATAAAGCACCATGCATTTAGAATATATTTATTCTATGTTGCATCCTTTACAGAGAGTTAACTAAAAATGGACAGCTAAGTGCAGAATTCAGTATAAATTTATTTTGAAATGTAACAAATAAATACTAATATAACAGAATTGTCTTTGTTTTTCCTGATTTTTTTCTCAAATACATGGGTTATAGAATAAATTTATAACGTTCTGGTCCAAATTTAGCCTCTAATTGCACTTGTCAGAAATTAGAGTGAAAAAAGAGGAAAATTGGTTTTTTCCTTTTTTATTCTGCTCTCAGTTTAATGTTAAAGTAATATACTAAAATACATATCATTCTTATAAATGCAGTACGACTGTGCAAGACCCCCATGTGTGTTTAAGTTTGCTTACGCCCATTTCGTTGTGTCACAGCCAACTACCTTACCCCTAGATGATCATGTGTCTATATTAAACTATAAACAGAGACATCTTTATTAAAATAGTACGTCAGCTTGAAATTTCCAATTAGTATAAAAAAATAATGAAAATATAGTAAAAACCTATCTGTAAGATACACCTTTTCTTTACAATTAAGGAACTGAAAATAGATACAAGGAAAGAATTTTACTTTTCAAATTAAATTTTGAATTTGTAAACTTATGACAAAGTTTATAATATGTTATCCTCAATTGGAACTTTAAATAGTAATGTTTGGATTCAAAACCTATGACTGTAATTTTTGCTCTAGTAATGATATAGGTGATGAATTTCATTACTTGTTCCATAGTGAAAGAATACTTTTATAACCATACCATAACGCTTGTTTGGAGATGAATTAAAATTGAGAATGGAAATGGGGAATGTGTCAAAGAGACAACAACCCGACCAAAGAACAGACAACAGCAGAAGGTCACAAACAGGTCTTCAATGCAGAGCGAAATTGCCAGACCAGGAGGCGTCCTTCAGCTGGCCCATAAACAAATATCTATACTACATGAACTAGTTCATTGCTAATGAACACCATACTCAACTCCTAATTGTACACAAGAAACAAAAATTAAAAATAATACAAGTCTAATTAGTATTCTTCTTGACATGCTAGTGCTTTGTATTGGAAAACGAAACAACATAACTCCGGGGAGGACTGAGGCTATAATTTCAATTTGTATATTGGTGTTTAAATAAAAGATTTTTCATAATTACACTTTGTATTTTTATGAATAAATTTACAAATTAGCTAATTATGGGAATATTTATCAAAACGTTAAGCAATAATCCAGGAAACATACACTATATCTGTATTAGTTTTGTTAAAAAATGCATATTAATATTGGTAGTAAGGACCTACATGTAGTTCTTAATTGAGATCCTCATCAGATATCCCTGGCCATATATTTTCCTTTTTGTCATATAAAGAAATGCTCGAATTTAATATGTACGCACGGGAAACAAGGAACATTATCCCCAGACAAAAAAAAATGATTCTAAATACATAGATATAGGAAAATGTGGTATATGAGTGCAATGAGACAGACTCTCCATCCAAGTAACAATTTATAGAGGTAAATCATTGTAGGTAAAAAAAAAACAGCCTTCAACACGGAGCCTTGGTTCACACCGAACAACAAGCTACACGTTCATAAAAGATGAATTTTATTACAAAGGATAATCATCATGAATTATACTGGAATTGTCCTTTGACCTCACTGATATTAATATGTTTATGTGTTGATCTGTGATGGGTATATATGTTAATGAAATCCTTCACCGAATACGCACCCGATGCAACTGAGGTTATCCTATTAAATAGAGTTTATGTTAGTGGGGTTACGTTATTCAATAGACACTATGGTATACCATGTTAACATGTGGTATAGGGTTATTGTATTCAAATAGTGTAACATAGAATATGCTGGTATATCGTATATAGGGACTTGTGTCATCTTACTTGAACAAGATAACCCCGGACTTGAGTAAGATAACCCGGGTTATCTTATTCAAGTAAGATGACATAGAATTTATATATTTTTTATTATATTGTATAGAGTTATACTATTCAAATAGGGTAACACAGTACTTCGATGCTGTAAATGGTAAACCAATCATTTTATTTGTTGGATCCTACATCCGGAATTTAAAACTGGCACCACAGAATAACCACCATTAACCACGAGGCTGAATCTTACTTTTAATAATACGTTAGACCTTATATTATAAACAATATAAAGATGGTAAGTTTGAAAGAGCTTCAAAATTTCGTTTGATGAAAAATTAGAAGGTGAAAAGCATTCCCGAAGATGTTAATCCGTGATTATAAGCAACCCTCTGAAACCACAAAATTTAATATTGGCAAGAATGGTTATATATGAGAAACTCAAGTCAGTATAAGCAATAAAGTAAAACAAGTAGACTTTTTTTTGTATAAAATAATGCAATACTGGCTGCTTAACATTGAACGTCACCGTCATAAAAACATTTGACGTTATGCATCATTGCATTAAATTGAATTGTTTCCACCTTAATTAACATTAAATTGAATTGTTTATAAAACTTATACACAATTAAGACTAAATATAAAAGAAATCACATTTGCATATCTTTTAATTATAAATTTATGCGTGTTTATCAGGAAAGTGTCTTGTCCTAAGATCTGGTTGAAAGGGGGAGGGTACCGACTATCCTTTTGTGTGACGACAGCACTTGCAAAATCATGCCCTGGTCTAACCAGAAAACATTGAAAAACATACCTTTTCTATACATGCTCAGAAATGTATACCCTATTCTAGACCGTATAAAATAGATGCATCTCTTAACCCGGGTTCTAAGCTGTATCTTAACAGTTAAATGAACAATCATGTTCTATAGTAGTCCAAATAACAGCAGGCTATGCACAGCCACAGGCGATCCTGTAGGCCATACATGAAAAAGGAGCCTTGTTTTGCGGCACACTCGTATCACTAAATCTCATTACATAAACTGCTTGATTAATGAATAAGTTAATAAGTTATTGACCCTTCACTTGGAAACTTAATGTTTATTATAGCACGAACGAACTGATGATCTTGCTAATATATAAACACTTTCAGTATCGGGATTATACATTAACCCTGAGACTACTATTACTAAAATGTTATAGTAGTCTCAGATTAACCTGACAATAAATAAACTTTATCAAGTTACTTCGGATTTTTATACTGTTACACATAAAAATGATTTGGTATGATTATATTATCCACTGGCAATCGTTAACTTAAAATATATTGCACAAAAAGTACATTATTTGTGTCATACTTTGAATCGAAATTCTATTCTTAGTTCAAATTTTATCGCCCCCCCCCCTTTTCCCCCATAAAGGACTAGATATTTTATTTTTTCTGTTATTGAAATCGTATTTTATACAGTTATACATTTACTGTAGACTCGTAGTCATACTAGACACAGACGCCAGGCGTTTTGAAAGTGATTACAGTCATCTCATCGACATTGAAAGCATGGCCCGTCTATACAAAACACAGACGGCGTTATTTCAATACAACTAACTGTATACATATTGCGTTTAATAGTCCATACCTAAAATAAAACAATATTTTACCATTCAGTGGTACTGTTGCCTTACATATTAATCCATAGTTACACGTTGCTATGCGTTCTATCAGGTTCGCGTTCAACTTTGAGGTATAAAATAAATGCTTCAGCCCTGTACTCATACCGGCTTAATTTGTCCTTTTTAAACTATAAAGGTAAATTAGGTGGGAGGTATCTTATTCAAAATTCTCCATTTAAAACAATTAGAACTAGTCTACTCTCAAAAGAGGCTTATACTCAAATACATATTGCTCAAAGAATATCTTTTTTTTAAATTTATTATAATACAATTAGTAATAAAAAAAAAGCATTAGGTCGCCAGCCTTTAAAGCTACACATTATTTAAAATAATTGGCAGATTGCAATGAACGATAAATACAATGCACCCCTTAGTTTGCTAATTAATAGTAGCTGCCCAAATAAGTACTTATATCGCAATTGTAATCCAATGCATATTTCCTGTAATATCATAGTACAAGTGAAAATAATATTTAGATAACACCTTTATCAGATGCAGTATATATGCAGTTTATAAGAATAATCATGCTCATATTTTCATGGGAATAATCAGATTTTGGGATCAGAACCCGTCTTATCCCCCTCATTGTTTGACAAAACTTTTACTGACAACTTTTATAATAACTTAATGATATTTTATCAAGAATGTGTCCATAGTACAAGAATGCACCACTTGCACTATCATTTTCTATGTTTATTGGACCGTGACATTGGGGTAAAAAACTTGAAGAGGGACGACAGACGGGAGAACAAACGGACCCAAAGATCAAAAAACATAATGCCTCTCTACTGTAGGTGGGGCATACAAATTAAATAAATCAGATTGAACTAATCCTTTCATAAACTACATGTATCTGTTATCACAGATATATGTCTCGTTTTTGTTGTTGTAATTTTGATTATGCTCATGTTGAAATTAAAATAGAAATACTTAAATATGTTAATACACAAGTTTTGAAGTTAACGTAACCATGACTGACGTACAAACGGCTAACCATTTCTATGTAAATACAGCTGCAAATCAAACAACCATGCTTAACATAATTCGTCCCCTTTTAACAAACCCGGTAAACACAAACATTAACATGTAAACTAGATAAAAGTTCAAAGTCAATGATTCATGAAGATGGGTTGGAGCTATAAATCTCAATGAAAAGAATACTTGTAGATGCCAATAAACTTGCATGTCAAATATCAGACTTAAGTTAACCGACCATGAATAAGGGGGCAGGGCCAAATATTCACCTTGAAAACATTTGATTAGGCTTACATGAACTTTAACCTACTAATAAGTCCCCTTAAACTGACAGTTAAAACTAGTTAATACATGTATAATATTAGGCCCTTGGTTTTCCCGTTTGAATGGTTTTACACTAGTAATTTTGAGGCCTTTTATAGCTTATTTTAAGGTGTGAGCCAAGGCTCCGTGTTGAAGGCCGTACATTGACCTATAATGGTTCACTATTATAAATTATTATTTGGATAGAGAGTTGTTTCATTGGCACTCACACCACAGCTTTCTATATCTATGTTAACTATGCAAAATTTTAAATGACTAAAGGGGGCCAATAAATCGCCATGATGTAAATTAGATATGCCAAAGCTTATACAACTGCATACCAAATATCATTCACTTACCACTAGCGATTCCCCAGAAACTAAAACATGTGAAGTAAGCAAAAGTTATAAAGTTATATATTACAGGGGCAAATAATCTACATTGAAATGAGATAGAAACTGAAACTACTGCATACCAAATATGACTACCACATATTGTTTACTATAAGCAAGAACGAATCACAAATTTAAACAAGTAGTAATTGTAACAGAATGCTATAACAAAGTCTCCTAAACAAAGCTATAATTCGTCATTTCCATGGTCCCATCTTTCATTTGATTTGATTTATTGTTCCAATAAGTTATTGTCCTTTTCCTATTTTTTTTACTAAAATTATTATTTTGAAAACTGTAATATAAAGACAGAAACTATAAAAAGCACAACTGACCTGACCAGAAAGACAAGATCAACAAATAAGGTGAAATCTTCCTAGTTATTGGAGTTATTGCCCTTTAATAGTATTTTTTTGCCGACATTAAATCATGAGAACTGTATTAGATAAACATAAACTTTAATAGTGAACAAATTAACTAACTTCTTCAATACACAAACTCTAAGAAGAGCTAGGAAAATCAAAAGAACCATCACTTTTGCATTAGCTGTTCTTTTGTAGCAAAGTATGATGAAGACTTCTTCTAAAGGATGATTGGTTAAAACTTTTTGGGCTTTAAATTAATCTTTAGCTCTTTGACATTTCCATCAATTATTCTATCTCAAATGTGATGTGACTTTTACTTCTTCATAAACTACTGCAACCAAAATCAACACGATACAGTACCTACAAACAGACACATAATATTATTTTACTTAGACTAAAAATATATATCGTCGCTGTTATGCAAAAACCTCGTATCTCAATTTTTTGCGGAAATCTTTTTATCGATTATTTAAGATTAGATAGGTATGATCCACTGTATGCGAAAATATCTGATCTTCTAACCAATCATTAACTCGAATTCTGACACGAGACGAAAAAGTGTAGTCGGATCGGTGAGACATTTTGTTGTGCGAAAATATCGTATCTCAAAAGAAAACATATGGCACGGCAGATTATATTATAACAGGTACAGTTTTATCAATTTCAGGTTTTCAAAGTTAATATAGCTTAAAAATAATGAAAAGCTTTGAAAAAACAATATAGGTGCAGAAATATTTGCTCGTCTTGGTAATTGATTGGTTAGAAGATCAGATATTTTGGCATACAGTTGAACATACATATTTAATTCTAAATAATCGATTAAAAGATTTCAGTTTTTAATGCCTGGTGAAAAATTATCAAAACCTTAGATACGTGGTTTCTGCATAACAGCGACGATATATCCTTTTGATTACTGTAACTAGTTGTTTTTATTTCCTACATATAGTAACACAGCTATATTTTGTGCAATATCAATCATGGAATACTTTTTTTTCTTAATCAAGGATTCATTAAGGGAAGTAAAAATAAATTTGAAATCTGTGCTACAATTTGTACAGCTATCAATGTATCAATTCATGTTGCAGTTTAAAAACAATACAAGGTAAGATTTTTTTTCTTTGACTGCACAAACCTCTCCCTTCCAAGTTTCTCAGTCTGATACGAAATAGATTTATGGTACTGAAACTGGAGAAAATGTTTTATTCCCATTGCAGAAAGTGACATTTGTTACCGTCCCTTATACTGTTTTATATAACAAAAAAAAAGGGCAACTTATATGAAAAATGGTATATTCTCAAACAAAATCTGGACTGATTGGAACTTTGTGCCACATGCTACTTAGCTTTATATGAAACAACAATTTTTTTATGAAAAAATCATTGCAATGCTGTTTGTGTTTGTTTGAATATTTGTTTTAACCTGCAATTTTTTAGCATACATGTATGACTTCAAGTTAATTTAACAATGTCTGCATAGCACTACATGAAATATCAAGAATAAAATACATTTAAAAACAAAAATGATCAGTTCATTTAGAAGATATTTTTTTTTTTATATTTTTGGTGTGAACATCTTCTCAAATTCTGTCTCTGTTATCTTAATTATCATCTCTGCCTGTTGTGTGTTAGCTTTGAAACTGAAGAATAGATAAATAAAGGCAACAGTAAAGACTTGTTGAACTTTCTTAATTTACAATGATTTAAGTCATATAAAAATAAGAAATTCATTGAAAAATCTGAAGCCACTAGATTAATTGTACAAATTATGGTCTTTTGTTTCTGTCTTAACCTCTTGTGGACTGCCTCAGCTGTGCTTTCGCTCTCGTGGTCGTTAGCTTCGTCCAGCGACTAACAGCCAAATTACTGATTTAAAAAAAATGTGTTTATGATCACATTCTTCTTTCAAGAAGTACATCACAGCAAAACTATAGTCAATCACTATTTCTTTTTTCTTAAACTTGGGAACTGCTGGAATATCTGTAAAATAAACTAAAACTTTAAATTGTTTTTAGAGTGAGAAGAGCAAGTAAGATTGGTATGAAAGTGTGAATGATTGTGTTAAAATTTGTAATGCTCAAAAGGGTCAAATGATTAGGAAATATAGAATTTAATTTATAATGCCAAGTGTATGGTTACAGGATCATAATGGCATGTCACTGTATAACTGAAATATGATAACATTTTGTTATATACATCCATGTTTGTATTATCTGCAACAACCAAATCTTTAAACTATTTGACACATGACCATATTTCACCAGTTTTGGTGACTTCTACAGAAACATTAACCTCATTATTCTTCACTTTGGGGAAATTCAAATAAAAAATGTAGAATGTGACTTACTATGGGATGTTTTTACATACAACATTAAACGGGATATATCTAAAAACCATTTAATGTAGAAAAAACAAATGCACAACAATACACAAAGTAAAACTCAGTTTAAGGTGGTATGGGAGTCTAAAAAAATGATAGAATTTGTTCATACTTTGTTAAAATGAAGTATCTATTGCTACATTTTGAAAAATATAATAAAAATTTGTAAGGGTTCGACAGAACCCAGTGTCTCTCCTACTTTTGCTGTTAATTGCAGGCTCAACAAAAATGAGGAAAAAAATAAATAAAAATATTCCTCCTGATACTATCTTATGATTGTAAGAAGCTTTTGTCCCAGTTTGGTAAAAATCAAGGATAGTTAATGAATCTAATAAATGTTTTGAAAACTTTAACTGCAGACTGTATGTAATGTTAACTGGAAGAAAGGTCCATTTAAAAGTAAAATACAGAAAAAATAGATTTATCTTTTTACAAAATTTACTTCTGGATACTATCTTATGATCATAAATAAGCTTCTGTCCAAGTTTGGTACAAACCAAGGATAGTTTAAGAAAGTTAATAAAATTTTAAAAACTTTAACCATAGAGTGAATGTAATGTTTCCCCGCAGAAAAACTAAGTCCATTTAAAAGTAAAATACAGATAAAATGGATTTATTTTTTTACAAAATTTACTTCTGGATACTATCTTACGATTTTAAACAAGCTTAGAACTGTCCAAGTTTGGTACAAACCAAGGATAGGCTATTAAAATTCTAAACATTTTAACCACAGAGTGAATGTAATGTTTCCCTG
>JAHUZM010000478.1:0-34245 GCA_019925275.1 Mytilus edulis
GTTGTTTGAGAAAAAGGTACTTAAACATTAACAGTAATTCGGACTTAATTGGATATCCAGAAACCTCTTGGTCCGCCGTTTTTTTCGTAAGTTCTCAGAGGAAAGCATGAGCAGTATCATAATAAATTCGTAAAGGATTCTAAGGAAACTTGTGTCCGCCTAACAATTCTGCTGTAAGTGTAAAAGCGTAATGTTGACTGTACATAAATCGGTACATTAATTGGTAAATTTATTGGTCAAAACAAAATTTAAAGAAAAATGTTTTTCTATAGATGCTTATATCTTGATCATGAACAATAACTCTTGCACAAGTTTTATAACAATTCGTGGAGGTTAACAAATTTATCATGTCAAAACTGTCGTTTTCGGTAATATTTAAACTGTGGTAAAAACCTTATATAGAAATAAAAACATGTGAACTCTCAACCACATATCAAATTTCGAGTTGGGTCCCATTTAAAGGTAGAGGTCCAAGTTACAATTCGACTTCAATGTTCAATTGGAGTGGCCTTTTGTTTAAGTTATACCCTTACCAGAGTCTCATTTAGATTAAGATTTGGCGTTGAAATTCGAGTTATCTAAAATGAGTTCTATTTTTTTTTTATCGCGGATCAAGTGTTTTGTTTGAGCTTCCGAAAAGACGGTTCAGAGGTAGGTATGCATACAAAAAAATAAACAATGTTGCAGCATACAAGACACACCATAGAAATTGAAATAAAATTTGATGTGGTGTGATTGCCAATGAGACAATTATCCACCAGAGTTTAAATGCAGTGGATGTATGCAATCATAGGCAACCGTACAGTTGTCAACACCCTGTATAGTCGGCTACAAAACACTACCACGTGAAAATGTGAAGCAATTCAAACGAGAAAACTAACGGTCTCATTTATAATTAAACAATCTATGAAAAAAAAATATAATACACATGCAACAACGACAACCATTGAACTACAGGCTCCTGACTTTGGGCAGGCATATAAAGAAAGTGCAAGCGGCGGAGTTTAACATGTATGTTAGCGCTAAACCCTTACATAACCTCGGACTGAAGTGTAACACCACAACACAAGAAGAAAATGTAAAGACAGTTTTGATTGGGTCAACTCAATGGATCAGTATGACTTGATACATGTAATGTAATATAAAAAGTGACTGTGGTATGATTGCCAATAAGACAACTCTCTACAAGTGACCAAATGACACAGACATTAACAATTATAGATTAGCGTACGGCATTCAACAATGAGCAAAACCCATAACTTAGAGTCAGCTATAAAAGACCACGAAAGGGCAAATGTAAAACAATTTAAACAAGAAAACTGACGGCCTTACTTGTGTACAAAAATATGAACCTAAAACAAATATGTAACAAATGACTACCGCTGAATTATAGGTACATCACTTAGGACAGGCACATACATACAGAATGTGGCTGGGTTAAACATGTTAGTGGGATCCCCCCACCCCTAACCTGGGACAGTGGTGTAACAGTACAACATAAGAACGAACTATCAAAATCAGCTGAAAAAGGCTTAACTCATCAGATGGATACAAGTAGAAATATATCTAACAAAAACACAGATTGGACGTGGCCAGGTACTTGTATATCAAAACAACAAAAAGACACTAAGTACTGATCTGAGAGTAGTCGATCGAAGTTACTGACAGCTATTTAAAAAAATCCGTCGGGTTGATCTCGGGTGCTTCGAAATAGTAAGCGGATTCTGCTCAACGTGTGGCACACGTCGTGTTATTCATGAAAGTAAACACCCAGTAATATAATTTTATTTGGTAGTTTACATTTGAAGAAAAGATGACGCGATTTTGGTTACGACAACTGGAATATGTCCATCCTTTCAATATTTTTTCTGTTAGTGCGTGGTATATCAGAGAGTGCAATTAATAAACAGAAATGTTTAATATTCATATCTGTTCAAATGATCAAACATGCATATATGTTCAAATGTTCATACATGCTAAATATATCAGAGAATTTTTATTCTATAGAATTGATTCTTTGTCGCTTATTACCCTTTTCCAGCTTTCCCCTCCCCCACCCATATTTCCCTTTAACTTTATTGCGAGTCAATTCAAGTCTTTTGATTTGTGTTAGTCTGTGACATTAATGTAGCAACAGTGAGATATGCCGTCGTCGGTAGTTGCGTCGACGTCTTCATCATTTAGATCGTTAGGTTTCTCGTTTGAATTGTTTTAACATTTTTCATTTTGGGACCTTTTTAAGGTTACTATGTGGTTTGTATTTTCCATTAATGAAGACAATACATGTTACCGAATTAAACCATTTTGATATAATAAATTTGTAAACTTCCATGAATTGTTCTAAAACTTGCGTAGGAGTTATTCTTCAAAATCAAGATATAGCAAGGTTCCTTGAATCTTTTACACATTTATTAAAATACTGCTTCCATTTGAGAACTAAGGAAAAATTGGCAGGACCAAGTGATTTCGGTGTATTACCTTATGTCCGAATTACTGTAAATGTCGTAGTACTTTTTTCTATATTTTGTCTGTCCTTCCACTTTTTATACCAAATAACTCTGAACGACAACTTAATTGAACTTTAATTTGCACTTTAACTTAATGAATAGCGGTATTCATCCAAAGCGCATTGGCATATGGAAATTGGTCTAAAAATAGAATATATTTTTTCCGAAATGGTCACGTGGTTTTACCTCATCAATTGCAAGTAATGGTATAACCACATCAAAGAATGACAGGACCACATCAAATATTGAAACAAAACACATCGTGTAGTGTAAAATCGTCAAAATTTGAAACATCATTTCGTAATGTTAAAGCCATATAAAGAATTGAAAAATCATCATAACGAAATAACAAAACCACATCATGTAATGAAACAACTACATAATGTTAGGTCACATACACATCAAGTTATATTAAAACCACATTGCCTAATGACACAACCACATCGATTAATGATGAAACCACATCGAGTAATGGCAAAACCATATTAAGTAATGACAAAACTATGTCAAGTCAATACGAAACCATATCATGTAATATCGAAATATCATTAAGTAATGACTATTCCATATAGAGTTATATCAAAACATCATTACGTAATGTCGAAACCATATTATGTAAAGACAAACTATCATCAAGTTATGGTAAAACAACATAACGTAATATAAGAGTTCCACATTAGACAGCTGTGGCGTTCCATAGAAGTCCCAAGAACTCTTTTATTATATGGTATTTAAAACATACCAATTTCTAAGCGTTGTGTAAAACAAATGTAAGCTCTTGGTAAACAGTGGATCAAGTTCAGAAAAATAAAAAATATCATCAATAACAATATCTCTTTTTTCTATTCTAGTTGGTGTTTGTCCAGATCCAATGTGTAAAGGTGAACAAGGAATACAAGGTTACCCAGGTGTAACAGGACCACAAGGTAATAATGGCAAGTGATGTATGATCACGTACTACGTCGTTTAGTTTCGCAAATTGAAGAAAAAAATAACATCAAAGAAAATTACTGTATGATATAATTGTATACTGAAAAAAAAAGATTACAAAAGATGAATCATTAAAACTGAGAGTCTATTTTTTTGTATGACAAATAATCATTGTTTCATCTTTTTTGTGTCAATGTTAACTGGTTAAGAAGTTTAGTGGAAATCTTTAGAAAAATATGAGAAGTTTGTCAACATTGATAAACGAACATAAATCAAAATCAGAAATAAAAATCTTTTTGGGTATAACATATGTAGATATTTATTTCAGCTAGATGCGGTCCTCCTTCACTGGGGTAAATGTGATCTCCGTAACTACAGTTACGTATATCCAAAGATGGCGGCTAAATTTCTGGTCAATATTCCTTTTGCTTATTCTGTAATAATTCTGTATAATTCTTTGGTAATTCGTGTCTCTTTTTTATTAAGTATTAAGTTTGAAACTGAACTGCAAAGCCTATTTTCATAGTTCAACCGCTAAATGGAGAAATCATCATTTAAAAAAATTGCGAGGGTAATGGTAACTGTATAGACTGTTGAGTTGCGTTGTTTCTGCTTCATTCAGTATCTCGATTTAATGGTTCGGACCATTTTTTTGGAAATAAAACTGTCATAAATTCGTCAAAATATATGAAATCATCGGTATAAAAATATATGCCCACTATGTTATAACAATATTAGATCAAATCCACTGATTATGACGTCTTCACACTTAGTCCTGTGGATTTGAATGTGTAATAACTGAAAACTAAGTCTTAATGCATGATTTTTTATTAGTTTTTATTGGCTTTGAACTAGCTTTCAGTACATGCGATTTCCTCTCAAATATTTATTCTCCCGGCCCTCATGAGTGACTGGGGAATAGAAATATGGTCAGTGGTCTTCTTCCGACCGGCAGTAAAACACTTGCCAAAGTGGGGCGTCCGTTTGTCTGTGCGGGATGTATCAAGTTTGCAGCCACGTCCGGTCAGAATGAAGACAGATAGTCGTAATTAGACAATCAGATGCCTCGTGTAAAGAGATTTCGATGCTCTTTGCACGTTAAGAACTCGTGCAACTAATCATTGAGCGGTCCGTAGGTGGCCTGTTGCAAGGCAAATTTGTCCCTATCCATATACCCTCATTTTCTAGTGGCAGTCCAAATTCCTTCGACCATCACCATAGATGGCCTCCATTACGAGACTAACCTATTGTATTTATTGTTTACTTGTTCTCGTCCTGAACATACATGAAATATTTACCACTGGACGTTAAGCAACACGGCAACAATCAATCAATCAAATCTTTATTTAGTATATCATCCCACGTTCACTTTGTTTGTGAAAAAGAAATTTTATTTGTACCCACCTGATGAGTTTAGCCTTTTCAACTGATTTCAAGTCTGCTCTGATGTTGTGCTGTTACACCACTGTGCAGGTTAGAGAGGGTTGGACGCCAGCTGACATGATTCATATCGCCACATTATGTATTTGCCTAGGCCTGATACAAGTCAAGAGCCTGGAAGTCAGTGATTGTCGTTTATTGTTGTGCTTTAGATTTGTTTTCCGTTATATTTTTAGCGTACCTAAATTAGGCCATTAGTTAACTTGTTTGAATTGTGTTACACTGGGTCGATGCAGCTGCTGGTGGAGATTTATTTCCCCGAAGGGATACAAGCCCAGTAGTCAGCACTTTTTGTGCAGACATGAATTATCATTGATATTGTTATATTTATAAATTAACTGTTTTCAAAATTTTGAATTTTTTGAAATACTAAGGCTTTTCTACCTCAGGCATAGATTACCTTAGCTGTATTTGGCAACACTTTTTACGACAAAAGAGATGATTTCAGCTTTCCAATTGTGAACTTTCCATTTCTAAGTAGCAACATTCCAGCAGCACCTGCATACGAGGTATATATCTCCCAATTGATACGATATTCCCGTGCTTGCATTTCCTATCATGATTTTCTTGATAGAGGGTTGCTGCTCACAAGGAAGCTATTAAACCAAGAGTTCCAAATGGTGAAGTTTAAATCATCCCTTCGTAAATTTTACGGACGCCATCACGAGTTGGTTGACCGTTATGGAATAACCGTTTCACAAATGATATCGGATATGTTCCTTACGTCGTAACTACAATCCCCTTCCCTTTCATGAATGTGACCTACCGAATAAGACTATTTACCGGATTTGTTATCACATAAGCAACACGACGGGTGCCGCATGTGGAGCAGGATCTGCTTACCCTTCCGGAGCACCTGAGATCACCCCTAGTTTTTTGGTGGGGTTCGTGTTGTTTATTCTTTAGTTTTCTATGTTGTGTCGTGTGTGCTGTTGTTTGTTTGTCTTTTTCATTTTTAGCCATGGCGTTGTCAGTTTGTTTTAGATTTATGAGTTTGACTGTCCCTTTGGTATCTTTCGTCCCTCTTTTAGGAATTTTGGATCTCAATGCTCTTCGACTTCGTACTTTATTTGGCATTTTTAACTTTTTTGGATTCGAGCGTCACTGATGATTCTTTTGTAGACGAAACGCGCGTCTGGCGTATATATTAAATTTAGTCCTGGTATCTATGATGAGTTTATTTACAACCACTGGGTCGATGCCACTGCTGGTGGAGATTTGTTTCCCCGAGGGTATCACAAGCCCAGTAGTCAGCACGTTTTGTGCTGACATGAATTATCATTGATATTGTTATATTTATAAATTAACTGTTAATAAAATTTTGAATTTTTTGAAATACTAAGGCTTTTCTACCTCAGGCATAGATTACCTTAGCTGTATTTGGCAACACTTTTAGGAATTTTGGATCTCAATGTTCTTCAACTTCGTACTTTATTTGGCATTTTTTACTTTTTTGGATTCGAGCGTCGCTGCTGAGTCTTTTGTAGACGAAACGCGTGTCTGGTGTATATATAAAATTTAGTCCTGGTATCTATGATGAGTTTATTTACAACCACTGGGTCGATGCCACTGCTGGTGGAGATTTATTTCCCCGAGGGTATCACAAGCCCAGTAGTCAGCACTTTTTATGCTGACATGAATTATCATTGATATTGTTATATTTATAAATTAACTGTTTACAAAATTTTGAATTTTTTGAAATACTAAGGCTTTTCTACCTCAGGCATAGATTACGCGTGTCTGGCGTATATATAAAATTTAGTCCTGACATCTATGATGAGTTTGTTTACATTTGTTTTTTCGGGGCCTTAAATAGCAGACTATGCAGTATGGGCATTGATAACTGTTAAAGGCCGTACGGTGGCTATTAATGGGAATTTCTGTGTCAGTTGGTCTCTAGTCTTGCTAACACTCGTACCACATCTGTTTATTATGTATATGTTCAGGACGAGAAAAAGTTAAAATAAAATAGATACAGTAGGTAAGTTTTGCATTAAGGGCCTTCCTGGATGAAGGTCGAAAAAATTTGGACTGCCACGGGAATGGCAGATTGGATCGGGTCGGAAGTTTGACTTTGCCTCATGCCATCTATGGACCCCCAAAGAATCTCTACACGAGGCATCTGGTTTAACGTCCTCATTCTGACCGGACGTTGATACGTACTTGTGCATCCCGCAAATCAAAACAGACGCTCCACTTTTGATATGGTGTAAGAGGAGGTAGACCAATGGAGACCATTTTTTCCAATCCCCAGTCACTCTAGATCTTCGGGGTCTTGAAATGTAGTGTTTAGGTACTTGTTATTTATCATCTGATGTACTTGGTATTGTGCTATTTTGTTTTGTCTTTGTATATTGTTAACCTTTTCTCTATGTTACTGTTTGATTATTTTTTGGGGGTGGCTCAGTATTCATACATACCGCCAATGTGTTTCTGTGCTATAGTCATTTTGTACTATTGCCTTCAAATTTGGCTTATGAACTTTATTTTTAACGTGTCCATATGTCATTTTGTGTTTGTTTAAATGGTTTTAAATTTAGTTTTATACTGGTTAAGATTTTAAAATAATTTTGACTGTGATACATTGTACCCAAAATTTTGATATTTTGACCTATCATGTCTGTTTGCTTTGTTAAAAAATGTTGTTATTAAATAAAATTCTATGACTCTCATACAAGTGAGATGCTTAGCTAGCTATATACAACCAAATTTAATCTACCATTTTCTACATAAGGAAATTCTTGTATCAAATCAAGAATATGGCAGTTGTTACCAATTTGTTGGCGTGTTTGAGATTTAGATTTTTCATTTGCTGAAATGCAAATGACTGTCCGCTCTTAATTTTACTTATAATTCATCTGTAATAAGCTACCAAATCTATCATATCAAATCAAATAGACTTAGATAATTCCAATTTCACGATTTATATATTTATTTCAAAAGTCTTTAGTCAGGAGGACAAACGCATGTGTTTATATTGTTGTTTTTTTTAATGAACAAAGCTTCTTTGGGACTGGTTTTCGAGTACTCGACACAATATATTAAACAAATTAAGATATTTTTCTAATTCTCTTTCCAGATCTTCTGATATAGTTCTGTTAAGTCCTGTAAAATTTTTACTCACTAAGAAAATTTTTTAGTCAATCAAAAGTAAAGAAAATAGAAAACGGCACTGATGAGAAACGGAACGCGCGTCTGACGTATCAAATTATATTCCTGGTACCTTTGATAACTATATAGATAAAATATTCATAATAATAGGCTTTTTTTCTAATTTACATGTGTGAAAAATACGGAGGGTCTATTTGTTCGGTTAGCCGGAAGAATGGTAAAACATCTTTATTTTTTCGGCCATTCGTGTGAGCATGCGCAAATATTCAATATCAACAGCAGTCATGTGATGCAGAAATTGACCCAGATGAGGTGTAGGATTGCTAACGCGCGTATGTTATGGACGTTTCGAAAATTGTTGTTCGTAATATATATCTTATGATGTCTAACGAAAATTAGAGAGAACGTGATTGCTTTGGAAACAAACTTCTATAGGGCAGACTACAGAACAATACTGCAGGCGCGTAGCTTCCTATACGCAAAAACGCAGTTGCTTGCATATCGATTCGGCATGCACAAAACAAATTGGGGAAAAAAGCAATTTATGAATAAAAAGCTTAAAATAGATATAGAAAGATGTGGTGTGAGTGCCAATGAGACAACTCTCCATACAAATAACAATTTAAAAAGTAAACCATTATAGGTTAAAGTACGGCCTTAAACACGGAGCCTTGGCTCACACCGAACAACAAGCTATAAAGGGCCCCAAAATTACTAGTGTAAAACCATTCAAACGGGAAAACCAACGGTCTAATCTATATAAACAAAACGAGAAACGAGAAACACGTATATATTACATAAACAAACGACAACTACTGTACATCAGATTCCTGACTTAGGACAGGTGCAAACATTTGCAGCGGGATTAAACGTTTAAATGGATCCAAACCTTCTTCCTTTTTCTGAAACAATAGCATAACATCACAACAAAGAAAAACATACGATAAAATATCAATTGGCAGACTTAACTCAATCAAAAAAGCACATATATGTTGTCGCTTTGTTAATTGATAAAAAGTCATTATATAACGTCATTTGATTTCAAAATGAATGTTTTATTTAAATCATGATGTTTTAAACATCGTTTCCGGTACTGCTTCACGCGTTGGAAAGATTGCGAGATGATGGAGACGACAAAGACGGACAGTACCTTGCATCTATTATTACAAAATTTGAATTTGTTATTGCTCTTGTAGTTTTGGAGCACATTTTACAGAAAAAAGGTGTACCTGCCGAAATACCTGCAAGGTATCGAATTTGATCTGTTGGAGGCTACAAAAGAATGTAGAACTGTTATTAAGTTGTTATGAGCTGAAGGAAGCGACTAATCTGTTAGGGATGATATGTGTCAATCGGCATTAGTTTATCTGAACCCTTTGATATCGTTGAAATTATGCCGAGACGGTGTGGTCGACAGACTACCAGAGCAAATCACCCTGCAAATACGTCAAAACAGTATTGGAAGTCTCACTATATGTTGCGTTTATAGACCACATGATAATGAAAATGGAGTCGCGTCTGATATCATCAGAAAATCGCTTCTTTGCGCAGTATCTGCCTCCTCGTATTGTAGGAAGTATATCAAACGAACCAATCGCAACATTGTTAGAGACATACGAAACTTACCTGACGTGTAATTTAGACGAATTCAATCTGGATGTCGCCTGATGGCAAACAAGCTGGTGTCTAACTACTCGCGATCAGATGTCAACTTCGCTGTGTGAGACACACGATGCGACAAACAAAGTACTGTATCCTTCTATACTTGTGTACTTTTATTTGTCTGTTTGTCTTTATCTTTTATAGCCATGGCGTTGTCAGATTAATTTCGATCTATGAGTTTGAATTTCCCTGTGGTATCTTTCGTTTTAATAGTATGCTTTTTTATTCCACCATAGGTCAAATTTTACCTCACGTAATTGTTAACGAGTAGCACGTGGTTAGAGATCATTCGACCAAGTGTAATAGTAATTAGTCAAACAAAGATGATCGAAAAGAACTGATATTAAAATCATGATTGCTTCCATTTTCGATACCTTTCAAGAGAATAAAGTACAGTTAAAAGAAAAAAAAATGTTCAAATGATTACATACGATGACATATGATGTGGTGTATAATTATGATTAATTATAATGTGAGTATTCTTCTTATTTTCATGTGTAAAGGTCCGAGTGGTTTTCCTGGACAAAAAGGAGACAAAGGTAATAACTGCAATGGTTTACTATATAATCACGTTATCAATAGGACAATATCATATTTTTAGAGGCGATTAACTCCACGGTTTATACGGTATGTGATTACGTTGTTTAAAATATAACAGTGGTATATTCAACTGACAAATATGTTTTTTGTGATTATTTTTTCCCGTCTAAACCATACGCTAAGCCCACAATAGGGTTGTTGTTTATATTTGACGATGAATCGAATAGATAAAATACTATTTCCACAATTGTGTATGCCCCAGTTGCCAACAACACCAACATGTGTAGAGTTTTAAATGTAATAGGTCGTCTCAAGAATAGTACTTATAATTTTTCAATATTATTAGTAGTTTAACGGCTTAAAAATGTTTTCCTATTTTTTGTAATAAGAATACAAGGCGTGATTGAGAATTAGACAGTGGGTGTAAGCAATTATATGTACCTGTATGCCATTTACAGTAACCACAACAATTGGATATTTATCATTTGTTGATATAAAAAAAATCACATTTAGGCCATACCAATTTAGTTATTAAAATATTGTTTGTGCTGTTTTTAGACCCTTCTACAACGAAATTTGTTTTACATGCACACGTATAAAAATTGCGGTTTTTATCCAACGCAACCAAACAAAATTTTCCAAAGGACCAAAAAAGTGAAAAAGTATATTTAAACAAAACGCATTTGACTAACAGGTCGAACAACTGATGTTCTTTAACCCTGCTGACTGCCATTGGTGATTGCCAATTGATCACAAGATGTAACAAAATGGATCTTAATATAAATTTAATACTAAACAGAAAACAATTACTAGTAGCTTGTGGTCACGATGTTATGCCACAAACATAAAGTGTTAATATTTTTTTGAAATATATATACATAAATACATACGTTTCGTCCCTGAGGGTATCACCAGCCCAGTAGTCAGCACTTCGGTGTTGACATGAATATCAATTCTATGGTCATTTTTATAAATTTCCTATTACAAAACTTTGAATTTGTCGAAAAACTAAGAACTTTCTTATACCATGAATAGATTACCTTAGCCGTATTTGGCACAACTTTTTTGGATTTTGGTTCCTCAATGCTCTTCAACTTCGTACTTGTTTGGTTTTATAACTACAAGTACACACCCGTGATATCGCGGGTCCGTGACTGAATTGAAGTATATAACTATGCCTAAGCTTATTTTAGTAATTGGTATTGTCATCTGATAAAGTCATGTCGATTATAAGAAACACAGTTTTCTCTGCTTGCAAATCTTTCTGTTTGAACCCGTCGACCTGGAACTTATCAATTATTGGTAATATTAATTATTTGGAAAACAAAAGGTCCTGGCTATCCAGGAATGGAGTATTTTTTAATCAACAGCACTGTCCTATATTAGTTATCTTAGAAAGTCTTGCTGATTGCTGAATAAAACTACATTAGGGAACAATTTGACAATGATTGAATTTAGTAGTGTCAGCCCTTTGATTATGACCCGTGTATATAGAAAAATCCTAAATACACCGTTTGGTGGTGCGCCTGTCAAAAGCGGAATGTACAGATAAGGTATTAGCTAACAGGTGAATATACTATTGGTATCGGTATCGGATTCGACACGGAACTTGTTAATTATTGGCAATATTAATTATGTGGAAAACAAAAGGGTCTGGAGTGGTGTAATTTTTAATCTATACCATTGTCCTATATTAGTTATATATAGAGTTGAATTCTTTGATTTGTCGTTTTTACCCGATGACGGCTGACAAATTGGACCTCGTAATTTTAGTATTATAGATTTATGATCTGAGCGTCACTGAAGTGTTTTATGTAGATAAAAACGCGCGTCTGGCGAATTAAATTATAATCCTGGTACCTATTTACACCACTGGGTCGATGCCACTGCTGATGGACGTTTCTTCCCCGAGGGTATCACCAGTCCCGTAGTCAACACATCGATGTTGACATGAATATCAATTATATAGTAATTTTTATAAATTTCCTGTTACAAAACTTTTAATTTTTCGAAAAACTAAGGAGATTCTTATTCCAGGAATAGATTACCTTAGCCGTATTTGTCAAAAACGTTTTGGAATTTTGTTCCACAATGCTCTTCAACTTTGTACTGGTTTGGCTTTATAACTATTTATGATTTCAGCGGCACTGATGAGAAACGGAACGCGCGTCTGACGTATCAAATTATATTCCTGGTACCTTTGATAACTATATAGATAAAATATTCATAATAATAGGCTTTTTTTCTAATTTGCATGTGTGAAAAATACGGAGGGTCTATTTGTTCGGTTAGCCGGAAGAATGGTAAAACATCTTTATTTTTTCGGCCATTCGTGTGAGCATGCGCAAATATTTAATATCAACAGCAGTCATGTGATGCAGAAATTGACCCAGATGAGGTGTAGGATTGCTAACGCGCGTATGTTATGGACGTTTCGAAAATTGTTGTTCGTAATATATATCTTACGATGTCTAACGAAAATTAGAGAGAACGTGATTGCTTTGGACACAAACTTCTATAGGGCAGACTACAGAACAATACTGCAGGCGCGTAGCTTCCTATACGCAAAAACGCAGTTGCTTGCATATCGATTCGGCATGCACAAAACAAATTGGGAAAAAAGCAATTTATGAATAAAAAGCTTAAACCACATATATGTTGTCGCTTTGTTAATTGATAAAAAAGTCATTATATAACGTCATTTGATTTCAAAATGAATGTTTTATTTAAATCATGATGTTTTAAACATCGTTTCCGGTACTGCTTCACGCGTTGGAAAGATTGCGAGATGATGGAGACGACAAAGACGGACAGTACCTTGCATCTATTATTACAAAATTTGAATTTGTTATTGCTCTTGTAGTTTTGGAGCACATTTTACAGAAAAAAAGGTGTACCTGCCGAAATACCTGCAAGGTATCGAATTTGATCTGTTGGAGGCTACAAAAGAATGTAGAACTGTTATTAAGTTGTTATGAGCTGAAGGAAGCGACTAATCTGTTAGGGATGATATGTGTCAATCGGCATTAGTTTATCTGAACCCTTCGATATCGTTGAAATTATGCCGAGACGGTGTGGTCGACAGACTACCAGAGCAAATCACCCTGCAAATACGTCAAAACAGTATTGGAAGTCTCACTATATGTTGCGTTTATAGACCACATGATAATGAAAATGGAGTCGCGTCTGATATCATCAGAAAATCGCTTCTTTGCGCAGTATCTGCCTCCTCGTATTGTAGGAAGTATAACAAACGAACCAATCGCAACATTGTTAGAGACATACGAAACTTACCTGACATGTAATTTAGACGAATTCAATCTGGAAGTCGCCTGATGGCAAACAAGCTGGTGTCTAACTACTCGCGATCAGATGTCAACTTCGCTGTGTGAGACACACGATGCGACAAACAAAGTACTGTATCCTTCTATACTTGTGTACTTTTATTAGTCTGTTTGTCTTTATCTTTTATAGCCATGGCGTTGTCAGATTAATTTCGATCTATGAGTTTGAATTTCCCTGTGGTATCTTTCGTTTTAATAGTATGCTTTTTTATTCCACCATAGGTCAAATTTTACCTCACGTAATTGTTAACGAGTAGCACGTGGTTAGAGATCATTCGACCAAGTGTAATAGTAATTAGTCAAACAAAGATGATCGAAAAGAACTGATATTAAAATCATGATTGCTTCCATTTTCGATACCTTTCAAGAGAATAAAGTACAGTTAAAAGAAAAAAAAATGTTCAAATGATTACATACGATGACATATGATGTGGTGTATAATTATGATTAATTATAATGTGAGTATTCTTCTTATTTTCATGTGTAAAGGTCCGAGTGGTTTTCCTGGACAAAAAGGAGACAAAGGTAATAACTGCAATGGTTTACTATATAATCACGTTATCAATAGGACAATATCATATTTTTAGAGGCGATTAACTCCACGGTTTATACGGTATGTGATTACGTTGTTTAAAATATAACAGTGGTATATTCAACTGACAAATATGTTTTTTGTGATTATTTTTTCCCGTCTAAATCATACGCTAAGCCCACAATAGGGTTGTTGTTTATATTTGACGATGAATCGAATAGATAAAATACTATTTCCACAATTGTGTATGCCCCAGTTGCCAACAACACCAACATGTGTAGAGTTTTAAATGTAATAGGTCGTCTCAAGAATAGTACTTATAATTTTTCAATATTATTAGTAGTTTAACGGCTTAAAAATGTTTTCCTATTTTTTGTAATAAGAATACAAGGCGTGATTGAGAATTAGACAGTGGGTGTAAGCAATTATATGTACCTGTATGCCATTTACAGTAACCACAACAATTGGATATTTATCATTTGTTGATATAAAAAAAAATCACATTTAGGCCATACCAATTTAGTTATTAAAATATTGTTTGTGCTGTTTTTAGACCCTTCTACAACGAAATTTGTTTTACATGCACACGTATAAAAATTGCGGTTTTTATCCAACGCAACCAAACAAAATTTTCCAAAAGACCAAAAAAGTGAAAAAGTATATTTAAACAAAACGCATTTGACTAACAGGTCGAACAACTGATGTTCTTTAACCCTGCTGACTGCCATTGGTGATTGCCAATTGATCACAAGATGTAACAAAATGGATCTTAATATAAATTTAATACTAAACAGAAAACAATTACTAGTAGCTTGTGGTCACGATGTTATGCCACAAACATAAAGTGTTAATATTTTTTTGAAATATATATACATAAATACATACGTTTCGTCCCTGAGGGTATCACCAGCCCAGTAGTCAGCACTTCGGTGTTGACATGAATATCAATTCTATGGTCATTTTTATAAATTTCCTATTACAAAACTTTGAATTTGTCGAAAAACTAAGAACTTTCTTATACCATGAATAGATTACCTTAGCCGTATTTGGCACAACTTTTTGGGATTTTGGTTCCTCAATGCTCTTCAACTTCGTACTTGTTTGGTTTTATAACTACAAGTACACACCCGTGATATCGCGGGTCCGTGACTGAATTGAAGTATATAACTATGCCTAAGCTTATTTTAGTAATTGGTATTGTCATCTGATAAAGTCATGTCGATTATAAGAAACACAGTTTTCTCTGCTTGCAAATCTTTCTGTTTGAACCCGTCGACCTGGAACTTATCAATTATTGGTAATATTAATTATTTGGAAAACAAAAGGTCCTGGCTATCCAGGAATGGAGTATTTTTTAATCAACAGCACTGTCCTATATTAGTTATCTTAGAAAGTCTTGCTGATTGCTGAATAAAACTACATTAGGGAACAATTTGACAATGATTGAATTTAGTAGTGTCAGCCCTTTGATTATGACCCGTGTATATAGAAAAATCCTAAATACACCGTTTGGTGGTGCGCCTGTCAAAAGCGGAATGTACAGATAAGGTATTAGCTAACAGGTGAATATACTAGTGGTATCGGTATCGGATTCGACACGGAACTTGTTAATTATGGCAATATTAATTATGTGGAAAACAAAAGGGTCTGGAGTGGTGTAATTTTTAATCTATACCATTGTCCTATATTAGTTATATATAGAGTTGAATTCTTTGATTTGTCGTTTTTACCCGATGACGGCTGACAAATTGGACCTCGTAATTTTAGTATTATAGATTTATGATCTGAGCGTCACTGAAGTGTTTTATGTAGATAAAAACGCGCGTCTGGCGAATTAAATTATAATCCTGGTACCTATTTACACCACTGGGTCGATGCCACTGCTGATGGACGTTTCTTCCCCGAGGGTATCACCAGCCCCGTAGTCAACACATCGATGTTGACATGAATATCAATTATATAGTAATTTTTATAAATTTCCTGTTACAAAACTTTTAATTTTTCGAAAAAACTAAGGAGATTCTTATTCCAGGAATAGATTACCTTAGCCGTATTTGTCAAAAACGTTTTGGAATTTTGTTCCACAATGCTCTTCAACTTTGTACTGGTTTGGCTTTATAACTATTTATGATTTCAGCGGCACTGATGAGAAACGGAACGCGCGTCTGACGTATCAAATTATATTCCTGGTACCTTTGATAACTATATAGATAAAATATTCATAATAATAGGTTTTTTTTCTAATTTGCATGTGTGAAAAATACGGAGGGTCTATTTGTTCGGTTAGCCGGAAGAATGGTAAAACATCTTTATTTTTTCGGCCATTCGTGTGAGCATGCGCAAATATTCAATATCAACAGCAGTCATGTGATGCAGAAATTGACCCAGATGAGGTGTAGGATTGCTAACGCGCGTATGTTATGGACGTTTCGAAAATTGTTGTTCGTAATATATATCTTACGATGTCTAACGAAAATTAGAGAGAACGTGATTGCTTTGGAAACAAACTTCTATAGGGCAGACTACAGAACAATACTGCAGGCGCGTAGCTTCCTATACGCAAAAACGCAGTTGCTTGCATATCGATTCGGCATGCACAAAACAAATTGGGAAAAAAGCAATTTATGAATAAAAAGCTTAAACCACATATATGTTGTCGCTTTGTTAATTGATAAAAAGTCATTATATAACGTCATTTGATTTCAAAATGAATGTTTTATTTAAATCATGATGTTTTAAACATCGTTTCCGGTACTGCTTCACTCGTTGGAAAGATTGCGAGATGATGGAGACGATAAAGACGGACAGTACCTTGCATCTATTATTACAAAATTTTAATTTGTTATTGCTCTTGTAGTTTTGGAGCACATTTTACAGAAAAAAGGTGTACTTGCCGAAATACCTGCAAGGTATCGAATTTGATCTGTTGGAGGCTACAAAAGAATGTAGAACTGTTATTAAGTTGTTATGAGCTGAAGGAAGCGACTAATCTGTTAGGGATGATATGTGTCAATCGGCATTAGTTTATCTGAACCCTTCGATATCGTTGAAATTATGCCGAGACGGTGTGGTCGACAGACTACCAGAGCAAATCACCCTGCAAATACGTCAAAACAGTATTGGAAGTCTCACTATATGTTGCGTTTATAGACCACATGATAATGAAAATGGAGTCGCGTCTGATATCATCAGAAAATCGCTTCTTTGCGCAGTATCTGCCTCCTCGTATTGTAGGAAGTATAACAAACGAACCAATCGCAACATTGTTAGAGACATACGAAACTTACCTGACATGTAATTTAGACGAATTCAATCTGGAAGTCGCCTGATGGCAAACAAGCTGGTGTCTAACTACTCGCGATCAGATGTCAACTTCGCTGTGTGAGACACACGATGCGACAAACAAAGTACTGTATCCTTCTATACTTGTGTACTTTTATTTGTCTGTTTGTCTTTATCTTTTATAGCCATGGCGTTGTCAGATTAATTTCGATCTATGAGTTTGAATTTCCCTGTGGTATCTTTCGTTTTAATAGTATGCTTTTTTATTCCACCATAGGTCAAATTTTACCTCACGTAATTGTTAACGAGTAGCACGTGGTTAGAGATCATTCGACCAAGTGTAATAGTAATTAGTCAAACAAAGATGATCGAAAAGAACTGATATTAAAATCATGATTGCTTCCATTTTCGATACCTTTCAAGAGAATAAAGTACAGTTAAAAGAAAAAAAAATGTTCAAATGATTACATACGATGACATATGATGTGGTGTATAATTATGATTAATCATAATGTGAGTATTCTTCTTATTTTCATGTGTAAAGGTCCGAGTGGTTTTCCTGGACAAAAAGGAGACAAAGGTAATAACTGCAATGGTTTACTATATAATCACGTTATCAATAGGACAATATCATATTTTTAGAGGCGATTAACTCCACGGTTTATACGGTATGTGATTACGTTGTTTAAAATATAACAGTGGTATATTCAACTGACAAATATGTTTTTTGTGATTATTTTTTCCCGTCTAAACCATACGCTAAGCCCACAATAGGGTTGTTGTTTATATTTGACGATGAATCGAATAGATAAAATACTATTTCCACAATTGTGTATGCCCCAGTTGCCAACAACACCAACATGTGTAGAGTTTTAAATGTAATAGGTCGTCTCAAGAATAGTACTTATAATTTTTCAATATTATTAGTAGTTTAACGGCTTAAAAATGTTTTCCTATTTTTTGTAATAAGAATACAAGGCGTGATTGAGAATTAGACAGTGGGTGTAAGCAATTATATGTACCTGTATGCCATTTACAGTAACCACAACAATTGGATATTTATCATTTGTTGATATAAAAAAAATCACATTTAGGCCATACCAATTTAGTTATTAAAATATTGTTTGTGCTGTTTTTAGACCCTTCTACAACGAAATTTGTTTTACATGCACACGTATAAAAATTGCGGTTTTTATCCAACGCAACCAAACAAAATTTTCCAAAAGACCAAAAAAGTGAAAAAGTATATTTAAACAAAACGCATTTGACTAACAGGTCGAACAACTGATGTTCTTTAACCCTGCTGACTGCCATTGGTGATTGCCAATTGATCACAAGATGTAACAAAATGGATCTTAATATAAATTTAATACTAAACAGAAAACAATTACTAGTAGCTTGTGGCCACGATGTTATGCCACAAACATAAAGTGTTAATATTTTTTTGAAATATATATACATAAATACATACGTTTCGTCCCTGAGGGTATCACCAGCCCAGTAGTCAGCACTTCGGTGTTGACATGAATATCAATTCTATGGTCATTTTTATAAATTTCCTATTACAAAACTTTGAATTTGTCGAAAAACTAAGAACTTTCTTATACCATGAATAGATTACCTTAGCCGTATTTGGCACAACTTTTTGGGATTTTGGTTCCTCAATGCTCTTCAACTTCGTACTTGTTTGGTTTTATAACTATTTATGATCTGAGCGTCACTGAAGTGTTTTATGTAGATAAAAACGCCCGTCTGGCGAATTAAATTATAATCCTGGTACCTATTTACACCACTGGGTCGATGCCACTGCTGATGGACGTTTCTTCCCCGAGGGTATCACCAGCCCCGTAGTCAACACATCGATGTTGACATGAATATCAATTATATAGTAATTTTTATAAATTTCCTGTTACAAAACTTTTAATTTTTCGAAAAACTAAGGAGATTCTTATTCCAGGAATAGATTACCTTAGCCGTATTTGTCAAAAACGTTTTGGAATTTTGTTCCACAATGCTCTTCAACTTTGTACTGGTTTGGCTTTATAACTATTTATGATTTCAGCGGCACTGATGAGAAACGGAACGCGCCGTCTGACGTATCAAATTATATTCCTGGTACCTTTGATAACTATATAGATAAAATATTCATAATAATAGGCTGTTTTTTCTAATTTGCATGTGTGAAAAATACGGAGGGTCTATTTGTTCGGTTAGCCGGAAGAATGGTAAAACATCTTTATTTTTTCGGCCATTCGTGTGAGCATGCGCAAATATTCAATATCAACAGCAGTCATGTGATGCAGAAATTGACCCAGATGAGGTGTAGGATTGCTAACGCGCGTATGTTATGGACGTTTCGAAAATTGTTGTTCGTAATATATATCTTATGATGTCTAACGAAAATTAGAGAGAACGTGATTGCTTTGGAAACAAACTTCTATAGGGCAGACTACAGAACAATACTGCAGGCGCGTAGCTTCCTATACGCAAAAACGCAGTTGCTTGCATATCGATTCGGCATGCACAAAACAAATTGGGAAAAAAGCAATTTATGAATAAAAAGCTTAAAATAGATATAGAAAGATGTGGTGTGAGTGCCAATGAGACAACTCTCCATACAAATAACAATTTAAAAAGTAAACCATTATAGGTTAAAGTACGGCCTTCAACACGGAGCCTTGGCTCACACCGAACAACAAGCTATAAAGGGCCCCAAAATTACTAGTGTAAAACCATTCAAACGGGAAAACCAACGGTCTAATCTATATAAACAAAACGAGAAACGAGAAACACGTATATATTACATAAACAAACGACAACTACTGTACATCAGATTCCTGACTTAGGACAGGTGCAAACATTTGCAGCGGGATTAAACGTTTTAATGGATCCAAACCTTCTCCCTTTTTCTGAAACAATAGCATAACATCACAACAAAGAAAAACATACGATAAAATATCAATTGGCAGACTTAACTCAATCAAAAAAGCACATATATGTTGTCGCTTTGTTAATTGATAAAAAGTCATTATATAACGTCATTTGATTTCAAAATGAATGTTTTATTTAAATCATGATGTTTTAAACATCGTTTCCGGTACTGCTTCACGCGTTGGAAAGATTGCGAGATGATGGAGACGACAAAGACGGACAGTACCTTGCATCTATTATTACAAAATTTTAATTTGTTATTGCTCTTGTAGTTTTGGAGCACATTTTACAGAAAAAAGGTGTACCTGCCGAAATACCTGCAAGGTATCGAATTTGATCTGTTGGAGGCTACAAAAGAATGTAGAACTGTTATTAAGTTGTTATGAGCTGAAGGAAGCGACTAATCTGTTAGGGATGATATGTGTCAATCGGCATTAGTTTATCTGAACCCTTCGATATCGTTGAAATTATGCCGAGACGGTGTGGTCGACAGACTACCAGAGCAAATCACCCTGCAAATACGTCAAAACAGTATTGGAAGTCTCACTATATGTTGCGTTTATAGACCACATGATAATGAAAATGGAGTCGCGTCTGATATCATCAGAAAATCGCTTCTTTGCGCAGTATCTGCCTCCTCGTATTGTAGGAAGTATAACAAACGAACCAATCGCAACATTGTTAGAGACATACGAAACTTACCTGACATGTAATTTAGACGAATTCAATCTGGAAGTCGCCTGATGGCAAACAAGCTGGTGTCTAACTACTCGCGATCAGATGTCAACTTCGCTGTGTGAGACACACGATGCGACAAACAAAGTACTGTATCCTTCTATACTTGTGTACTTTTATTTGTCTGTTTGTCTTTATCTTTTATAGCCATGGCGTTGTCAGATTAATTTCGATCTATGAGTTTGAATTTCCCTGTGGTATCTTTCGTTTTAATAGTATGCTTTTTTATTCCACCATAGGTCAAATTTTACCTCACGTAATTGTTAACGAGTAGCACGTGGTTAGAGATCATTCGACCAAGTATAATAGTAATAAGTCAAACAAAGATGATCGAAAAGAACTGATATTAAAATCATGATTGCTTCCATTTTCGATACCTTTCATGAGAATAAAGTACAGTTAAAAGAAAAAAAAATGTTCAAATGATTACATACGATGACATATGATGTGGTGTATAATTATGATTAATCATAATGTGAGTATTCTTCTTATTTTCATGTGTAAAGGTCCGAGTGGTTTTCCTGGACAAAAAGGAGACAAAGGTAATAACTGCAATGGTTTACTATATAATCACGTTATCAATAGGACAATATCATATTTTTAGAGGCGATTAACTCCACGGTTTATACGGTATGTGATTACGTTGTTTAAAATATAACAGTGGTATATTCAACTGACAAATATGTTTTTAGTGATTATTTTTTCCCGTCTAAACCATACGCTAAGCCCACAATAGGGTTGTTGTTTATATTTTACGATGAATCGAATAGATAAAATACTATTTCCACAATTGTGTATGCCCCAGTTGCCAACAACACCAACATGTGTAGAGTTTTAAATGTAATAGGTCGTCTCAAGAATAGTACTTATAATTTTTCAATATTATTAGTAGTTTAACGGCTTAAAAATGTTTTCCTATTTTTTGTAATAAGAATACAAGGCGTGATTGAGAATTAGACAGTGGGTGTAAGCAATTATATGTACCTGTATGCCATTTACAGTAACCACAACAATTGGATATTTATCATTTGTTGATATAAAAAAATCACATTTAGGCCATACCAATTTAGTTATTAAAATATTGTTTGTGCTGTTTTTAGACCCTTCTACAACGAAATTTGTTTTACATGCACACGTATAAAAATTGCGGTTTTTATCCAACGCAACCAAACAACATTTTCCAAAAGACCAAAAAAGTGAAAAAGTATATTTAAACAAAACGCATTTGACTAACAGGTCGAACAACTGATGTTCTTTAACCCTGCTGACTGCCATTGGTGATTGCCAATTGATCACAAGATGTAACAAAATGGATCTTAATATAAATTTAATACTAAACAGAAAACAATTACTAGTAGCTTGTGGCCACGATGTTATGCCACAAACATAAAGTGTTAATATTTTTTTGAAATATATATACATAAATACATACGTTTCGTCCCTGAGGGTATCACCAGCCCAGTAGTCAGCACTTCGGTGTTGACATGAATATCAATTCTATGGTCATTTTTATAAATTTCCTATTACAAAACTTTGAATTTGTCGAAAAACTAAGAACTTTCTTATACCATGAATAGATTACCTTAGCCGTATTTGGCACAACTTTTTGGGATTTTGGTTCCTCAATGCTCTTCAACTTCGTACTTGTTTGGTTTTATAACTATTTATGATCTGAGCGTCACTGAAGTGTTTTATGTAGATAAAAACGCCCGTCTGGCGAATTAAATTATAATCCTGGTACCTATTTACACCACTGGGTCGATGCCACTGCTGATGGACGTTTCTTCCCGAGGGTATCACCAGCCCCGTAGTCAACACATCGATGTTGACATGAATATCAATTATATAGTAATTTTTATAAATTTCCTGTTACAAAACTTTTAATTTTTCGAAAAACTAAGGAGATTCTTATACCAGGAATAGATTACCTTAGCCGTATTTGTCAAAAACGTTTTGGAATTTTGTTCCACAATGCTCTTCAACTTTGTACTGGTTTGGCTTTATAACTATTTATGATTTCAGCGGCACTGATGAGAAACGGAACGCGCGTCTGACGTATCAAATTATATTCCTGGTACCTTTGATAACTATATAGATAAAATACTCATAATAATAGGCTTTTTTTCTAATTTGCATGTGTGAAAAATACGGAGGGTCTATTTGTTCGGTTAGCCGGAAGAATGGTAAAACATCTTTATTTTTTCGGCCATTCGTGTGAGCATGCGCAAATATTCAATATCAACAGCAGTCATGTGATGCAGAAATTGACCCAGATGAGGTGTAGGATTGCTAACGCGCGTATGTTATGGACGTTTCGAAAATTGTTGTTCGTAATATATATCTTATGATGTCTAACGAAAATTAGAGAGAACGTGATTGCTTTGGAAACAAACTTCTATAGGGCAGACTACAGAACAATACTGCAGGCGCGTAGCTTCCTATACGCAAAAACGCAGTTGCTTGCATATCGATTCGGCATGCACAAAACAAATTGGGAAAAAAGCAATTTATGAATAAAAAGCTTAAAATAGATATAGAAAGATGTGGTGTGAGTGCCAATGAGACAACTCTCCATACAAATAACAATTTAAAAAGTAAACCATTATAGGTTAAAGTACGGCCTTCAACACGGAGCCTTGGCTCACACCGGACAACAAGCTATAAAGGGCCCCAAAATTACTAGTGTAAAACCATTCAAATGGGAAAACCAACGGTCTAATCTATATAAACAAAACGAGAAACGAGAAACACGTATATATTACATAAACAAACGACAACTACTGTACATCAGATTCCTGACTTAGGACAGGTGCAAACATTTGCAGCGGGATTAAACGTTTTAATGGATCCAAACCTTCTCCCTTTTTCTGAAACAATAGCATAACATCACAACAAAGAAAAACATACGATAAAATATCAATTGGCAGACTTAACTCAATCAAAAAAGCACATATATGTTGTCGCTTTGTTAATTGATAAAAAGTCATTATATAACGTCATTTGATTTCAAAATGAATGTTTTATTTAAATCATGATGTTTTAAACATCGTTTCCGGTACTGCTTCACGCGTTGGAAAGATTGCGAGATGATGGAGACGACAAAGACGGACAGTACCTTGCATCTATTATTACAAAATTTGAATTTGTTATTGCTCTTGTAGTTTTGGAGCACATTTTACAAAAAAAAGGTGTACCTGCCGAAATACCTGCAAGGTATCGAATTTGATCTGTTGGAGGCTACAAAAGAATGTAGAACTGTTATTAAGTTGTTATGAGCTGAAGGAAGCGACTAATCTGTTAGGGATGATATGTGTCAATCGGCATTAGTTTATCTGAACCCTTCGATATCGTTGAAATTATGCCGAGACGGTGTGGTCGACAGACTACCAGAGCAAATCACCCTGCAAATACGTCAAAACAGTATTGGAAGTCTCACTATATGTTGCGTTTATAGACCACATGATAATGAAAATGGAGTCGCGTCTGATATCATCAGAAAATCGCTTCTTTGCGCAGTATCTGCCTCCTCGTATTGTAGGAAGTATAACAAACGAACCAATCGCAACATTGTTAGAGACATACGAAACTTACCTGACATGTAATTTAGACGAATTCAATCTGGAAGTCGCCTGATGGCAAACAAGCTGGTGTCTAACTACTCGCGATCAGATGTCAACTTCGCTGTGTGAGACACACGATGCGACAAACAAAGTACTGTATCCTTCTATACTTGTGTACTTTTATTTGTCTGTTTGTCTTTATCTTTTATAGCCATGGCGTTGTCAGATTAATTTCGATCTATGAGTTTGAATTTCCCTGTGGTATCTTTCGTTTTAATAGTATGCTTTTTTATTCCACCATAGGTCAAATTTTACCTCACGTAATTGTTAACGAGTAGCACGTGGTTAGAGATCATTCGACCAAGTGTAATAGTAATTAGTCAAACAAAGATGATCGAAAAGAACTGATATTAAAATCATGATTGCTTCCATTTTCGATACCTTTCAAGAGAATAAAGTACAGTTAAAAGAAAAAAAATGTTCAAATGATTACATACGATGACATATGATGTGGTGTATAATTATGATTAATTATAATGTGAGTATTCTTCTTATTTTCATGTGTAAAGGTCCGAGTGGTTTTCCTGGACAAAAAGGAGACAAAGGTAATAACTGCAATGGTTTACTATATAATCACGTTATCAATAGGACAATATCATATTTTTAGAGGCGATTAACTCCACGGTTTATACGGTATGTGATTACGTTGTTTAAAATATAACAGTGGTATATTCAACTGACAAATATGTTTTTTGTGATTATTTTTTCCCGTCTAAATCATACGCTAAGCCCACAATAGGGTTGTTGTTTATATTTGACGATGAATCGAATAGATAAAATACTATTTCCACAATTGTGTATGCCCCAGTTGCCAACAACACCAACATGTGTAGAGTTTTAAATGTAATAGGTCGTCTCAAGAATAGTACTTATAATTTTTCAATATTATTAGTAGTTTAACGGCTTAAAAATGTTTTCCTATTTTTTGTAATAAGAATACAAGGCGTGATTGAGAATTAGACAGTGGGTGTAAGCAATTATATGTACCTGTATGCCATTTACAGTAACCACAACAATTGGATATTTATCATTTGTTGATATAAAAAAAATCACATTTAGGCCATACCAATTTAGTTATTAAAATATTGTTTGTGCTGTTTTTAGACCCTTCTACAACAAAATTTGTTTTACATGCACACGTATAAAAATTGCGGTTTTTATCCAACGCAACCAAACAAAATTTTCCAAAAGACCAAAAAAGTGAAAAAGTATATTTAAACAAAACGCATTTGACTAACAGGTCGAACAACTGATGTTCTTTAACCCTGCTGACTGCCATTGGTGATTGCCAATTGATCACAAGATGTAACAAAATGGATCTTAATATAAATTTAATACTAAACAGAAAACAATTACTAGTAGCTTGTGGCCACGATGTTATGCCACAAACATAAAGTGTTAATATTTTTTTGAAATATATATACATAAATACATACGTTTCGTCCCTGAGGGTATCACCAGCCCAGTAGTCAGCACTTCGGTGTTGACATGAATATCAATTCTATGGTCATTTTTATAAATTTCCTATTACAAAACTTTGAATTTGTCGAAAAACTAAGAACTTTCTTATACCATGAATAGATTACCTTAGCCGTATTTGGCACAACTTTTTGGGATTTTGGTTCCTCAATGCTCTTCAACTTCGTACTTGTTTGGTTTTATAACTATTTATGATCTGAGCGTCACTGAAGTGTTTTATGTAGATAAAAACGCCCGTCTGGCGAATTAAATTATAATCCTGGTACCTATTTACACCACTGGGTCGATGCCACTGCTGATGGACGTTTCTTCCCCGAGGGTATCACCAGCCCCGTAGTCAACACATCGATGTTGACATGAATATCAATTATATAGTAATTTTTATAAATTTCCTGTTACAAAACTTTTAATTTTTCGAAAAACTAAGGAGATTCTTATTCCAGGAATAGATTACCTTAGCCGTATTTGTCAAAAGCGTTTTGGAATTTTGTTCCACAATGCTCTTCAACTTTGTACTGGTTTGGCTTCATAACTATTTATGATTTCAGCGGCACTGATGAGAAACGGAACGCGCGTCTGACGTATCAAATTATATTCCTGGTACCTTTGATAACTATATAGATAAAATATTCATAATAATAGGCTTTTTTTCTAATTTGCATGTGTGAAAAATACGGAGGGTCTATTTGTTCGGTTAGCCGGAAGAATGGTAAAACATCTTTATTTTTTCGGCCATTCGTGTGAGCATGCGCAAATATTCAATATCAACAGCAGTCATGTGATGCAGAAATTGACCCAGATGAGGTGTAGGATTGCTAACGCGCGTATGTTATGGACGTTTCGAAAATTGTTGTTCGTAATATATATCTTATGATGTCTAACGAAAATTAGAGAGAACGTGATTGCTTTGGAAACAAACTTCTATAGGGCAGACTACAGAACAATACTGCAGGCGCGTAGCTTCCTATACGCAAAAACGCAGTTGCTTGCATATCGATTCGGCATGCACAAAACAAATTGGGAAAAAAGCAATTTATGAATAAAAAGCTTAAAATAGATATAGAAAGATGTGGTGTGAGTGCCAATGAGACAACTCTCCATAAAAATAACAATTTAAAAAGTAAACCATTATAGGTTAAAGTACGGCCTTCAACACGGAGCCTTGGCTCACACCGAACAACAAGCTATAAAGGGCCCCAAAATTACTAGTGTAAAACCATTCAAACGGGAAAACCAACGGTCTAATCTATATAAACAAAACGAGAAACGAGAAACACGTTTATATTACATAAACAAACGACAACTACTGTACATCAGATTCCTGACTTAGGACAGGTGCAAACATTTGCAGCGGGATTAAACGTTTTAATGGATCCAAACCTTCTCCCTTTTTCTGAAACAATAGCATAACATCACAACAAAGAAAAACATACGATAAAATATCAATTGGCAGACTTAACTCAATCAAAAAAGCACATATATGTTGTCGCTTTGTTAATTGATAAAAAGTCATTATATAACGTCATTTGATTTCAAAATGAATGTTTTATTTAAATCATGATGTTTTAAACATCGTTTCCGGTACTGCTTCACGCGTTGGAAAGATTGCGAGATGATGGAGACGACAAAGACGGACAGTACCTTGCATCTATTATTACAAAATTTGAATTTGTTATTGCTCTTGTAGTTTTGGAGCACATTTTACAGAAAAAAGGTGTACCTGCCGAAATACCTGCAAGGTATCGAATTTGATCTGTTGGAGGCTACAAAAGAATGTAGAACTGTTATTAAGTTGTTATGAGCTGAAGGAAGCGACTAATCTGTTAGGGATGATATGTGTCAATCGGCATTAGTTTATCTGAACCCTTCGATATCGTTGAAATTATGCCGAGACGGTGTGGTCGACAGACTACCAGAGCAAATCACCCTGCAAATACGTCAAAACAGTATTGGAAGTCTCACTATATGTTGCGTTTATAGACCACATGATAATGAAAATGGAGTCGCGTCTGATATCATCAGAAAATCGCTTCTTTGCGCAGTATCTGCCTCCTCGTATTGTAGGAAGTATAACAAACGAACCAATCGCAACATTGTTAGAGACATACGAAACTTACCTGACATGTAATTTAGACGAATTCAATCTGGAAGTCGCCTGATGGCAAACAAGCTGGTGTCTAACTACTCGCGATCAGATGTCAACTTCGCTGTGTGAGACACACGATGCGACAAACAAAGTACTGTATCCTTCTATACTTGTGTACTTTTATTTGTCTGTTTGTCTTTATCTTTTATAGCCATGGCGTTGTCAGATTAATTTCGATCTATGAGTTTGAATTTCCCTGTGGTATCTTTCGTTTTAATAGTATGCTTTTTTATTCCACCATAGGTCAAATTTTACCTCACGTAATTGTTAACGAGTAGCACGTGGTTAGAGATCATTCGACCAAGTGTAATAGTAATTAGTCAAACAAAGATGATCGAAAAGAACTGATATTAAAATCATGATTGCTTCCATTTTCGATACCTTTCAAGAGAATAAAGTACAGTTAAAAGAAAAAAAAATGTTCAAATGATTACATACGATGACATATGATGTGGTGTATAATTATGATTAATCATAATGTGAGTATTCTTCTTATTTTCATGTGTAAAGGTCCGAGTGGTTTTCCTGGACAAAAAGGAGACAAAGGTAATAACTGCAATGGTTTACTATATAATCACGTTATCAATAGGACAATATCATATTTTTAGAGGCGATTAACTCTACGGTTTATACGGTATGTGATTACGTTGTTTAAAATATAACAGTGGTATATTCAACTGACAAATATGTTTTTTGTGATTATTTTTTCCCGTCTAAACCATACGCTAAGCCCACAATAGGGTTGTTGTTTATATTTGACGATGAATCGAATAGATAAAATACTATTTCCACAATTGTGTATGCCCCAGTTGCCAACAACACCAACATGTGTAGAGTTTTAAATGTAATAGGTCGTCTCAAGAATAGTACTTATAATTTTTCAATATTATTAGTAGTTTAACGGCTTAAAAATGTTTTCCTATTTTTTGTAATAAGAATACAAGGCGTGATTGAGAAGTAGACAGCGGGTGTAAGCAATTATATGTACCTGTATGCCATTTACAGTAACCACAACAATTGGATAAACTATAATAGCCAAATTTTTAACTGGAAAATATTTTTTATGTGATTGTTTTTTTCCGTCTAAAGCATACAATTGAGTTGTTGTTTATATTTGACGATGGAATCGAATAGATAAAATACCATTTCCACAATTGTCTATTTCACAGTTGCCAACAACACAAATGTATAGAGTTTATAATGTAAGAGATCGTCTCAAGAATAGTACTTATTTTTTTCAATATTATTAGTAGTTTAACGGCTTAAAAATGTTTTCCTATTTTTTGTAATAAGAATACAAGGCGTGATTGAGAATTAGACAGTGGGTGTAAGCAATTATATGTACCTGTATGCCATTTACAGTAACCACAACAATTGGATATTTATCATTTGTTGATATAAAAAAAAAAAAAATTTTTATTGAGTATGAAGAAAAGAAAAGGAGGTTCTTCATTATTTCGCTCATCTTTATCTTAATAAGTATTTACGTTTAAAGTAATATCTACTAGGGGATATATATGTGACCAATCAAATAAAAGTAAGGCAAACAAGAAAAGAAAACAACTTTATTGAAACTTATTGCATAATATAATATACTCGGACAAAAGATTTAAAAAGACAAATCACTCAAACGGATAGTGTGTATCGCTTTTGTAATGAAACATATTCATTGTCTCATCTATTTTGTTGCATTGATGAAAGAATTATTTGAGGAAAATATGGAATTGTATCTAAATTGATAATTGAACATTTACCAAAATCAGAAATGATTATTCTTTTATGTCAAATATTCAGATATAAATTATCTGCTACATACTGTCTTCCTTGTAACAAAATGTGTTGTTTTGGAAACACGGAACTATCGCAAATATAAAAAAAACAAAGAGGATAATTTTGAGTAGGTTAAAACAGGAAATAGAATCTTTGTTAATATTTTTAAACGAAACACACACAAAGAAGACTTTTGTCTTATGATTGATGCATAAAGTAGATAACTATATATTTTTAATTGGTCCGGTTATTGAAGTGATCATGTCAATCATTTATATCGTAATCAATACTCCCTATGTAATGATCCTGTGAAGCTGTATATGTATGTATACGAAATTATGCCAAAAAAGAATGATTTCAACAGGTCCATATTCAAAGAAAACATTGACTCATCATATTATGAAATAATTCCTTTTTAACAAAAAAAAAAGAAAACAACGTGTTATAAATGTAATGCGTCCGAGGCGTTTTTCTAGAATAACCTTAATAAGGAACGCTCAAACCCGAATATTTAAGAGCTAATGATATATATGAACCGAACCAGTCGAAGAGGTATGGGATAAACAAAAAAAGGACATATAAAATGACATTTAGTCTTAGTTGCATGATTTTTTTTTTATTAGTTGTTAGTGGCTTTGAACTAGCTGTCAGATAACTGCGAGTACTCTCAGATCTGATCATTGTGTCTTTTTGTGTATGGATGTATAAGTACCGGGCCACGTCCACTTGTATTTTTGTCCATCTGATGAGTTAAGCCTTTTTCAACTGATTTTTATAGTTCGTTCTTATGTTGTACTGTTATACCACTGTCCCTGGGTTAGGGGGAGGGTTGGGATCCCGCTAACATGTTTAACCCCGCCACATTATTTATGTATGTGCCTGTCCCAAGTCAGGAGCCTGTAATTCAGTGGTTGTCGTTTTTTTTATGTGTTACATATTTGTTTTTCGTTCATTTTTTTACAAAAATGAGGCCGTTAGTTTTCCCGTTTGAATTGTTTTACATTGTCTTATCGGGGCCTTTTATAGCTGACTATGCGGTATGGGCTTTGCTCATTGTTGAAGGCCGTACGGTTACCTATAGTTATTAATGTCTGCAGTGTCATTTTGGTCTTTTGTGGATAGTTGTCTCATTGGCAATCATACCACATCTTCTTTTTTATATAACCCAGTTATGGGCAACTTTGCCCTCTTATAACTGGTTACCAATGCCAATTGGCAAAAGATCACTCGACTAGAATGTTAATGTAATTAGTATAACAATGGATCGAAATGAACTGATATTAAAATCAGGATTGCTTTATAAACAAAAAACAGATACAATGAAGGCTTTATCAAGTGATTACATATTTTGTGATGAATACATATTATGTGATGAGTTTATTTACAACCACTGGGTCGATGCCACTGCTGGTGGAGTTTTAATTCCCCGATGGTTTCACCAGCCCAGTAGTTAGCATTTGTGTGCTCACATCAGGTATCATTGATGTAGTCACATTTATAAATGAACTGTTATCAACATTTTTGAAATTTTGAAAAAACACAGGCTTTTCTACCTCAGGAAGAGATTACCTTAGCTGTATTTGGCAAAAGTTTTAGGAATTTTGGTCCTCAATGCTCTTCAAGTTCGTACAGTATTTGGCCTTTTTAACTTTTTGGATTCGAGCGTCATTGATGGGTCTTTTGTAGACGAAACGCGCCTCTGGCGTAAATACAAAATTGAATCCTGGTATCTATGACGAGTTTATATAGATAATATATGATTACCCATGAGTTTTCTTCTATATATCCAGTACGAAAAGGAGCCCATGGTAAGAACGGCGATATAATAAATAAATCGTACTTTTGATAACTATTTATGTAACAGTTGCAAGTCACTCATGATAATTTCATAATCGTATGAGTGCATCAAATTAAAGGTTTGGTCAATTTCGTACCTGATCGACCGTAACAAATTTCAGGAAGTTTGTAAACCTGTGAAAAATAACTATATATTGGTGTGCTATTGATTAACTGTATCAAATATAATCAATAAATAAGAAGACATCATGCAGGAAAAACAATCAATTAACCATAACAATAGACTCTTCTTTGTCAATTTTTACCACTTTTTAACTGGAACCATTTCAAAATCTGCAAATCGCAAATATTTCATTCGCAAAAATAAAAAAAAATATGAGAATTTGTCTACTTTAAGAATCGGACCAAAATAAGAAATAAGAATCCTTTTGTGTATCATATATAGAGATATTAAAATTCACAGCTACATAAGGTCCTCCTTGTAACGAACTGGGTTATTTAGAAAAACTGAAACATTGCAAAATATCAAAAGAGAGATAAAAAAAAATTGCAAAATATCAAAAGAAAGAGATAAAAAAAAAATGACTTTGAGTATGGTAAACTATGAAAAAGACGCTTTATTTAAAGGAGTAGGTTCGATAAGACCCTAAAATGTCTCCCTTTTTTACATCAAATTTTAAATTAGGATTTATTGATCTATATCACAATGAATCATAGCTAATACATTGACTAGATAGGAAATAAACCTATTTGTTGAAAATTACGTTCCTGCGTTCTACTGATGACGTCACAAACAGTCCTCATTTTGATTTTCCACGAAAATCAATGAAAATTGGTAAATTTTGCATTGATTATTGGACAGGAAGCATAGAGCGCATACGTCGTCAAAAAAGATTTTTTAACACAATGTTTGTAATGACATTTTTCATGTTTTACTTGAATATATAGTTGGTCGACGCCTGCGCTCTATGTTTTCTGGTCCTAAATTTGGTTAAAATCTGGCCAATTTTGTCAATTTTTGACGCATATAGTTCAATTTTACTTTCTAACATGTCTTTAAGCCAAATTAAAACATATTTTATCTTGTACATTTCAGTTTTATAATCGGGGCCAAATATGGCCCTTTCCGAACTTACTCATTTTAAACGAAAAAAAAGAACAAAGAAGCCTTCTCTTTTATCATTGATGCTTTATGTAGATAACTCTATTTTTTTGATTGGTGGAGTAAGTGAAAAGACTTATCCAATATTGTATAATCATTTATATCGTAATCAATACTTCCTATGTTATGTGCTTGGTCAGTTGTGTAAATATAAACTAAATCCATTGAGTATGTCTTAAAAGTATTAATGGAGCAACCGGTACATATTATAAGCAAAAGGATTCTCACTATACTCTAAATTTTAAAAATTAGTCTCAAAACGACTAGCACGTGCCACAATAGCATTCGACCGGAATGTAGTAGAAAAAAGTGTTGCAAACGATCGAAATGAACTGATATTAAAAGCTATATTGCTAAATATAAAAGTACTATATATTATTGTTCAATTGATTACATTTGATTTTATGTGTGACTTAAAAGATAAAATATGATAATTTATAATTGAAGTATTTTCTTGTTTGTGAAGGTTTTTCTGGAAGGGATGGCCTACCGGCAACGAAAAATTCAGAAAATACTAACTTTAAAACTTATTGTTCGAATATAAACAACGATTGGGGATTTAAAAATTATACATTCAGAAGTTAGTTAGAAGCAAACGTTTATGTCCCGTGTAAAATTTGAAGTGCTGTGTTTTTCAATATATAAAAAAAAATATACAAATGCTATTTTTTCTAATATCAATGCGTTACTTTTAAAATATAAATAGCGGTGTTTTTTTTTATATCAATATTATAATTATTAGTATTAATTTTTGGGCCCTGCTGTACCTTATTTTGACATTTTAACCTATTATGGGCTGTTTTGTTCCCCGCATCGTTGTAAAAATGACAGAAATTTTTTGAGGGCTGTATACACGGGAGAAAGGTTTTTTGCACTATAAAACCAGGTTCAATCCCCCCATTTTTAAAATTTGAAAATGGCCCGTACCGTTTTGGGGTTTTAAATACAATGTCGTAATCAAATAGCTAAGTATCAAAATTATTGTTAAAATATAAAACATTTAGCAAAAATTTTTAAAGAACGCACTTTAAAAAAATATAATCTGATATGCTCGCAACGCACGCATGGAAGACCCTTTTTTTATTGATAAAACCGAATCTAACTTGGACAAAGATGAAGTCCCGTTCAGATTGATTCGATAAAATGGACCCGTTTAAATTTTGGGTCTCCTTTTTTATACAAATTAGACCCTTGGTTTTCCTGTTTGAATGGTTTAAAACTTGTATTTTTTTTTTTCTTATATAGTGGTGTTCGCTG